>WEDG01006680.1:0-12943 GCA_017591395.1 Schistocephalus solidus | reverse complement strand
AAGCTTGCGTGGCCAAAGAATCAAAAGCTTCGAGACGAGCGACACTTTCGACCGGAAGTCCAACGCCGCCGCATGAGCCACATATAATGAGCAATGCGCCTATTTCCGTTCTACAACTTTTTGACAACGAAATGATAGGAAGAATATTCAGTGAACGACTCAGCTACTTTGCGAGTACCGTTATTCCCGACAACTTCCTGATCTTCATAGGGCTGAGCTACTTTTGCTCCGATTGCCGGCATCAGCATTTATTGGCGCAGAGGCTCGTCTTTATCAAGTCGACGAAGCGATAAACAAATTTCCAAATTGATTGTCGTTTTGCGATGTACTTTTGCTACAAGAAAAATCTCTAAAACTCTTAAAGAGTGATTTATCGTACGTGCAGCGGCGGCGCGCCTAATGTCGACGATACGAGAACAAGCGAAGCGTTTAATCGCGGTTTCAAACCGTCTCAGCCGAGAACGGCATATACGTGGTTCCTTTGTCTCAATACGATGACCATTGGCGTAAGATCCGACAAACGAAACACTTTGGTACCCTCAGATCAATGAGAAAATGCGACCCGCTCTTTGGCAAAGATGGACTCCACCTCGATACTGAAACAGCGGGCGACTCATATAGGCGATTTCGCCACGCGAGAGCGCCGCCTGGCTTCCGCTATTTTGTGAAGTTGAAACCGCACGAGCATTGCGGAAGCCCACGGCATAACGTCAATAGGTCATCTGTCGGTTCGGAAAACATTTTCTAAAAGACGATAACTTCTCTGGTCAGCTCCATCGTTTTCACTGGCGTAAACAAAATGGACGGAGGAGCGAATCCAGGACGCAAGCGATACTCTTAGAGGGAAGAGCAGCGATGTCACCGCCCAGTCGTCTCCTGAAAAGCAGAGAACTGATCGAAACTAACATTAAAACAGTCACAGCTCGCAGCCAGGAGATCACACGCCGCATAGCTCACAACCGGTTTTCGGCGCATTATCACCGCTCGCGACTCACTAGATGCAAACCAAACAACGCCGTGCCTACAAATGGCTGCGAGCTTCGCGATGAGCCGAGATTTTGCCTTTCATTTTCGGCAAGGAAGAGGCCAATCACTCGTCAAACTTAGGAAAAGCAGCGCACCAATAATCTGCGACGAAATCGTTAACTCAAGTCCCTTTATACGCGCTCTTTGAGAAAACTTTAGTACGACCGATACAATCTGACTCAATAACGAGGCCATATCTCGCGAATTCGACTTTAAATTCACGCTCTAGGAGAGGACGAGCACGCAGCATAAGCAGGCGAAAATGCGTAAAACGCAAAGTATCAAAAATTAGCAGCAATTAGCGCTTTGGGATAAGGAAATCCTGAACACATTAGAACTTTAACTTTAAGCTTTTCCAAACGCGTCGCGCGACTCGGATTTCGACTCCTGACTCCGCATTACGGATTTTGTACAGTTATCAAATTCTCAGTCCTCAACTCCGGCTTTTTACCGGACCGCTTTTGTTAAAATCCTCGCCACAGGTACTTTTTCTAAATGCTACTAACCTCTTCTAATGAGCATTTACTATGGCGTAGCAGTCTATCTTAGTACAGGCATTCGACAGCGTGCCCTACAGACGTTCTTAGCAAACCAGGTAGGTCGGATTCTCGTAGCCTTTGTAATCGGATCTGCACTACACTTTTTAACCGATGGCTATTCCGTCTTTTGTAGACGGACATATACCCGCATCGCACTAGGTATCGGATCACGCCGGTTGCCTTCTACGATAAGTCATTTTCTCTCCATCATACCTCTCTTTGCTCGTTTCTTGAACGTCACCATATTACTCCTGTATCCGGAGTCGCAGCGCACCTTTTTCCGCCACTCATTATTTCTAACATTTATTGGTATTTGTTATCGTACCACTCATAACATTTGTATTTATCGCATAAATCATTTCATACAAATATCGACTACTATATCGATTATGTTTCTGTTTATCTCCTATTTCGCCGATTTTATCGGAATGATTAATTCTTCAAAAAGATGCAATATAGATATATCTCCGTGAAGAAGGATACGGATTTATATCCGCGACCCTATAATTAAGCTCCTTCCTTATCGCCAAATCGGCCGGATGCTACAATGTTGGCAACGTTAGCCAGACCCTCTCCTTCCCCCCAAATTATTTCACACAAACCACTTCCCCACCTTAACCATCCCTATCAATCTCAGAGCGTGCCGAGCAGACCTCTCCTCGCCACAGAACCCTACGAGGCTGACGCAACATCCAAGACTATTTGATTGAGCTGTCTTTTTTCTTGTTGACCTTGCCCTGCCAACCACACGCGATATATGTTACTTTTCCTTACACTCACCCGTAAGTTGGCGAAGACATCCGGAATTTCCTCTTCACGCCTTTCACTCCAGCCCAGGACATACTGCTCTCATTCTTTCGATAACCAGAGTTCTCCCTCGGTGGCCGGCGAGCGACCGTACAGCCTACGCCAAACGCAACAGCCCGCCGACGTGTTTTACCAACGAGAGTTACTACAGCTGGCACGTCACGCCTTCTCCCAAATCTTACCTCAACCGATCGCAATGACCAAGCTTTGGCCGCTTCAGTATCTGGTCTCCGAGATCGTGCAGTCTCGAATCACTTCACCCTTAACCCACCTAAAAACTTGGCAACTTCACTACCACTCTGCCGATGCTATGAGAGTCTTCAAATTCATGACCCCACTCCGAACCTCTACAAACCCGCCCCAAGGGACCAAAGCTTTATCCTACCCCCATCCACACCCACGCGACCCCCGGATACCCAACCACCTGTCAAGAGATTGATGCTACCTATGCAGTTCTCCAACCATAACCCAGGGTGCCCATACTACGTGGCGTACGGACCCCACGGACGGCATTGCGGGCACAACTTTCCCTGTATGTCACCCTATGTTAACTCTATCTCATTTTAAACAACGCAGTCTGCTTTCTGCATTTCTACCATGCAGTCGCTGCTCGACAACCACAAGGTCCATTCACACTTCGTCGATACTGGAGCTAACGTACCCTTTGTGCACTCTCCCTTAACCTCCCACAGCATTTACTTAGTCAGATCGAACCATTGCCAACTCAGCATATCCGAGGCGGAAAATGGCACTCGATACCTATTGTCTGGAACTATTTCATTGCAAGTGGTCGTCAACGATTCCCATGTAACTCATGACTTTCTAGTGTCACTAGCGAGCTCTCGGCCCCTCAGTTTCCTGGATGAGACTTCCTCACGACCCATGACTGTATCGTCTACGCCCTCGACTGACGTTTAAAATTAGCTCCTCTCACACCCCTGACTTCCCCGGCAACCTCTTCGGACGACCCCGACCTCGTATATAATGCTGTTCTGTCAGCAGTCGCTTTAAACCCCACACCTTTGACTGACATCATCCTCTCTACGCCCCTCTCAGTAGGCACCGTAGCACATTCCCAGTTGAGGAACCTCTCACCTCTTTTTGCTGGACTCTTTACGTGGTCCATGGACACAATCGGCCGTTCACACCTAGTACAGCAATACAATCAACACCGGCGAAGCCAAACCGATCTGGCAACCCCCACGACAGATCTCAGTACGGTTCGCGACGAGGTCAAAAAATGCTGGATGAGTTTGTTAGAGCTTAAAGATCATCCAACCATCCTCATCCCCTTGGGCATCCATCATAGCCTTAGAACCTAAGAAGGACGGTTCCCTACGTCTATGCATATACTATCGCCGCCTAAACGCCGTGACGATACGTGATTCATTCCCACTTCCACGTCTAGACGATACCATAGACGCGCTTGGCAGCGCCACCTGGTTCTCCCTACTCAACCTTAAATCCGGGTACTGGCAAGTTAAGATCCACCCCAGCGACCACCACAAAACTGCTTTTACTGTACCTGAAGGGCTATTTGAGTTTCAACCCCTACCCTTTGGATTCTGCAACGACGCTGCAACCTTCCAACTCCTCATGTTCTGTGTACTATGGCCCCATATTCCGCATCTAACTGACGATATTATCGTTTTTAGCGCTCCACGCAGGAACACAATGACAACTTACGAGAGGTACTTGAGGCCTTCCAGGACGCAGGCCTCACACTCAACCCAACAAAATGTCTCTTCCTGCGGGCTGAAGTGCACTTCCTCGGACACCTCATTGCTTCTGGCTATATAGCTTCTCTACCTGACCGCGTAGAACGGGTACACACCTGGCCAACGCCAACGAACAAGGCAGAATTGCGCAGCTTTCTAGGCCTAGTATTGTACTATAGGCGTTTCATACGCAACTGAGCCCACACTGCATGCCCACTGCACAAACTCACCGAGAAGGGTAGATAGTTCGTTTGGTCAGGGGACTGCGCTCAAACCTTTAAAGATTTACGAGCTGCTCTATGTTCTGCTCCATTACTCGCCCTCCCGAATGTAGACAAGGACGCATCCCGAATCATTTTAGACACAGACGACAGTGGGTACGCCATCGGCGCAGTTCTGTCATAGGTCGATGCTAAAAACGTCGAACACCCAATTTGCTCCGCCAGTAACACCCTGACAAAAACACAATGCCAGTACTGCACGTTCCGCAGAGAGCTGTTAGCTATTATAGTATTCCTCAATCAGTTTAAGCATCTAATGATCGGCAAATGTTTTACCCTACGCACAGACCACCGAGCATTACAGTGGTTTGGCTCATTCAAGGATCCCATGGACCAATTCGCGCGTTGACAGTAATTCCTGCAGGACTTCAACTTTGACTGACAGTTCTGCCAAGGGCACAGAAATGGCAATGTGGATGTGCTGTCACGGTTACCGCAAATGAGGAACTTAAAACGGACACCACGACAACGAGTATTAACGCTATCACAACCTCAGAACCCCCAAAACACATCTGGTCAATAAACCGGAGCAGCGATCTGGACACAGCTATCATTTATCGCCATCTAACCAAAGGTCTACCAAAACCAACTGAACGAGACATAAAAGGCACAAGTCTGAGGGCACAACTGCTACTTTGGTCGTACTTAACCTTACAAAATGACATCATGTTCCTCCGCGATCCCTCCTCTCCTCAGCTACACCTCGTCGTTTCTGGTTGTTTAATCGAGACTGTAATAAACGACCTCCACAATAAGTTGGGGCATTGTGTTCAACGGTAGTCTGAACTGGCACCCGTAACCGTTTTTAGTGGCCACAGTTACGTTCGTCCACATACCTATTTACCAGTCATGTCCAACATGTGCCTCCTTTAAATCGCCCACCCCATCCTTCCGTGCACTGCTAAAACCCATTATCACCGGGTTTCCCCGGTGAACGCGTCGGCCTAGACATAATCGGACCCCTGCCAATTTCAGTCTGCGGGCACGAAGACATCCTCGTGATGATAGACTACTTTACGAAGTGGACAGTAGCCAAACCCCGTCCTCCGTCAAGACGCAGCGTCCGTGGCGAACGCTATCAACCGTACACGGATCAGTCGGTGGGGCTCACCCTTATCGTTTCATTCACTGTGGAAGTAATTTCGAGTCTCAACTGATGCGGGAGGTCTGCGAAATGTTAGACATACGGAAAACCCTCACAACCCCGTATCATCTGGTAAAACGAAACAACAACATGATCCACAACATCCTACTCGCGTTTACTAAGGACGACCACGAACACGACTGGGATGTCTACCTACAATTTTTCCTCCTGGCTTACCGCGGAACGACCCACTTTTCCACCGGATTTACACCCCATTACTTAGGAACAGGCCATGAACTTCGCCTACCAGTTGACCTTTGCTACCTCTTACCGTCACCAGACCAAACCACACCCAAAACCTTCGCTACAAAACTCCGCAAGGTCGCCCGATCCTTACAAAACGCAACGCACGTACCCCTAGGAAACGCCTCTCTCCACCAAAAACAGCACTTTGACCGGCACACCGCCGGCACTGCGTTCCAAATCGATGACCTCGTAATGCATAACTACCCCATACCACTCCGCAGAACTTAGGCAAAACTCCACCATCCTTGGCGTGGACACCTACTGACCTTGAAGACCCTATAAACACCACCAATTATTTGTTCTCCAACTTGGGACAATTTGATCTTCGTTACCACTTCACTAGGACTGTTCCAGACAATACTGTTTCAACTGCACGTACTTACTTGCTTCCTGCTCATCTGGAATTCTTTCTTGTGCCAAAAGTCGTCATAAAACGGCATCAAATTGGAATTTATTTATCACTTATTCAAGTTGACTGCGCAGCCTCTGCACCAATAAAAACTGACAACCACTCACGGAACCAAACGTGTACAACCTCGTGAAGATCGGAAGTTATCCAGGACCTTCGACATCTCCAAACGGCTGAGTCGTTCCTGAATATCCTTCATACCGTTTATAGTATTTTTCAAAAGCGTTTTTGAACAAGTATAAACATTTTTACTCATTTTGCATTAAATACTCGCCATACTCCAAAGCCAGTCGGAAATTTTCGTTATACACCCAAAGGAGAACATACATTTACGCAGTGTTTTAACATTCATGGACCCAAAACAATTGTTTGCTAGCAACAGAACCAGTCTCGGAACTTCCTTTAAAGGAAAGCCTGTTGAGCTGGCTTCGACATCCACGACTGGCACTCAATCAGTTTATACTTACAACCAAAAACAAGCAAAGCGCGCAAAAAGCGTAATGGCAGCCAAATCCGTCAGCTACGAGGACGAATCTTGCGTTGGATGTTCTTATATTTTACAAAGAGTTCAAAAACTGGAAAATGAGCTTTCAGACTTAAGGAAGCTCTTGCAAGATAACATTACTCGACGAAATACGCTTAGCAATATTCCAGTTAAAAAGGCAGTGACTAAAGCACCAAAAGTATCAAAAACTACAACTGGTTACAGCTCACAATTTTCGGACACGAGTACCCATAATGACCGGATAACAGGAACACAGTCTCTGAATCTTACGGACGACGACCAGAGCAAACCACAAATCTCATCCTGCTATCTTGGGTGTTCTAAAGAGCCCGTAGTTGAATCCCAAGAAACAAACGCGTGGCAAGCTGCAATGGGGAAACACCACAACAGGAGGACAAAGTCACAATCAACTCTGATGGATTCATTGAAGCCTTCAGATGAGAGTATTGTCAGAGGTAGACTTAATCCCCACGAGAGCTCTGTAAACCGTTCTCGTGCCCCTAAGGAGAAC
The DNA here is from genome assembly GCA_017591395.1 of Schistocephalus solidus. Lineage (NCBI taxonomy): Eukaryota > Metazoa > Platyhelminthes > Cestoda > Diphyllobothriidea > Diphyllobothriidae > Schistocephalus > Schistocephalus solidus. Next base: position 5,757 of record WEDG01006680.1, on the reverse strand, counting down.
TTAGGAGAAAGCGAAAATTCCAAGCACCAGGATCGGCAACAGTGTTTAGTTATTCAGGGTTCGCACGTGTCAACTGCAGTCCGACCAGAAGACCGTGTTTCGTTTAATGGCCTCCTAAACCAGTTGCTCCCACCGGGCGTGGAAGTAAAAGTTATTAAAGCATTCCGGATCGGCAAAAAGTCTGAAGATAGCCTAGGAACGCCGCGACTGCGCCCTCTCAAAATAATGCTAGAGAGCAAAGACCAAATCAAGGCGATCCTATCCAAAAAACTAACCTCCGTCACTCGCATAAGCAGGTTTTTTTAACCGGACTACTCCCCTGCGGAAAAGCTGAAACGCCGGGAACTTGTCTTGGAACTACAATTAAGACTGAAGGCTGGCGAACACAATCTGGCTTTTTTCAAGGGGAAGGTAGTTCAAAAGAATACGAATTTTCCATTGAACCAACCGATTGTTCTAAGGACAACGGCAGCCACCTCACTAACGCCAAAACCATCAGGGAACCAATTGCCCAAAGAGATGTCAGAACTGATTCCGTAACGCCCAGCGTTCTCACTAAAGAAACTAGAGTTACAGAAAATCATCAAGAAACGGAAAAGACATACTACCTTGACGTTAAAGGAGACGCAGTTAGGCCCATAAAATTGACAAACGCAACAGGAAATTTGGTTGGTGCAAAATTGAAGTGCTTGTGTACAAATGCACAAAACCTTTTATCAAAACTTGATGAGTTAAAAATTTGCCTTGCCGAAGTATCTCCGGATGTCATAGCAGTAACCGAAACCTGGCTGTCGGGCAGTATTCGAGATAGCGAAATAACATTGTCTGGATACCAAATATATCGGAGGGACAGAGAAAACCGACAGGGTGGTGGAATAATTGTGTATGTGAAAGACGTGCTAATAGTGTCTGAAAAGATGAGAAAGTTTGCGGGCAGCACGGAAGCCATATGGTTGAACGTCAAGGCTCTTGGCTCTCCATGTCTGGATGTCCTGATTGTCTATCGGCCACCTAGGATAGACCGAGTCGCAGACACCATTTTGTTGGAACAATTAGAAAATTTCTCCAGTCGACCTAATGTCATGATTATGGGTGACTTCAACGCACCAGGAATTAACTGGAGCACTGTTCAATCATCATGCCAGAAATCTACTTTTGATTATGTTTTTATGCAAAAGACCTTGAAGACACTCCTCACACAACATGTCCCTTTCCCCACCAGAACAAGTGAAGGACAAATGGCTAACTGTCTTGACCTGGTTTTCACGAAAACATCAGGCAGCATTGACGAGATTATTTCAATGCCTCCGCTCGGTCGTAGTGATCATGTGGTGCTTATGAGGGACTACTCCTTATTCTCCGTTGCGCCTGCTATAGAGGAAAAACGGCGTAACGTTTGGCGAGGAAACTTTCATCAGATGCGAGCAGATTTAACAGACATCAACTGGACCTCAATGTTTTCGAGCACCGTGAACGAAGATTGGAAGTCCTTCCGAAATGTTCTTCTGCAACTTATGGACAACCACTGCCCACTAACGAGTTTCCATCGCAGTCAGCGTCCTAGGTGGCTAGACAGCAACTTAACAAGGGAAATAAACAGGAAGCACAAGTTGTGGAGAAAATATTGCGAGTCTAATCAAGTCGCCTATTTTAATAAGTATAAAACACAGAGAAACAAAATGAGAGGCCTTTTTCTTAAAACGCGAAGAGAATTTGAGAAGACTTTGCTGCAAAAAGGCATCGCAGAATCCAAAGTTAGTCTACAGTTACCTCCGTAGATGTACAAGGAATAAACATCAAATACCGCTGATTAAGACTGCCATGGGCATCGAAAGTTCTGAAAACAGGGACAAAGCCGAGTACTTTTCACAGTTCTACCGCTCAGTCTTCACAAACAAGGCAACGGTTCCTTCGTCCCTCAGTGGATAACCCGCCGACTACAAGCATTAGCCACATACTATTCTCAGAATTTCTGATCCAAAAGGAATAAAAGAACTAAAGGAGTCGAAATCCTCAGGACTAGACGAGCTTCCACCCAAGCTTCTGAAAGAACTCGTCAATGAACTTTCAGCACCTCTGTCAGTGCTCTTTCAAAAGTCATTTGACTGCGGATCACTTCCTTTCGATTGGAAGCTGGCACATATAACTCACTTGTACAAAAGCGGTAGCTGGGCGTCAGTGACAAACATCAGGCCCATAAGCTTGACATGCATCCTTGGCAAGATTATGGAAAGGATCATCAAGAGCGAATTGGTGAAATTCCTAGAGACTCATTATTTGTTATCAAGCTGTCAACACGGGTTCAGAAGAGGAAGATCATGCACAACGAATTTGCTGTATTCGCTCCAGAGGTGGATCCAAGCACTTGAAGATAGACACGTGGTTCACATTGCCTTCATTGACTTTCAAAAGGCCTTCGATACCGTGCCGCACGAGAGACTGCTTTTACAAGCCAGAAAGACTTGGATCAGGTAACCTCCTCAGTGGATCGAGACTCGTGATGGCGCCAGGTTGTAGATGCCAAGAGATCAGTTCCGCTGCGGTCGAGGGTTCAGCTGAAGCACAGGTCAATACTGTTTTTAATATACGTGAACGATTGTGTCAGGATTCGATCGTAGCAAAGCTTTGCCGATGATTGAAAATCTGAAAGTAATTCAGCCCTGCTGACGAAGATAAACTAAAGATCAAACTAACTCGATTGGAGGAGTGATCAAATCATTGGCTTTTGTGGTTCAAAGTCAATAAGCGAATACTTCGCTTAGGCAACCCATCTGGATCTGCCGAAAGTAGAAGTTACTTTCGCCAACGGTGAAGCCTTAAAAGACGTGCGATACTGATGTGCTGATCATCACCTTAAATCATCGTTCACTGCCGAAAGTGGCGAAGAGAGCGATTGCGGTAGACGCCATCAGACGAGGCTTTTTGGTTTCGATGAAGATCTCTTCGCTTAGACTTTTGGAACATTCAATAGGCCGCAGTTGGAAAAATGCTATGCTCTGAGTCTGACAGTTCAAGATCAGAACTGCCTCGAAAGAGTACAGAGGAAAGCCACTATCGGTTAGAAGTCGTCCCTGTTAACCGCTATCGAATCTTTTACTCAGCTCACTTTGAGTTATAGCATGCGTGGTACTTTCAGATATCTGCATTGGAAGGGATTGATTGAATTTTCGACTTCTTTGAATTTGCCGTCATGACCATCTCGAGGTCACTCATTGAAATTGCGTCCAGCAGGAGATTCGATGTGCGTCTTTCAGTCAGAGTGGTTAAACTAGAATGCCCTCCCTGAAGATGCTGTGATATCAACGTCGCTGAAAGTGTAAAGCGACAGTTTTATCCAAAACGAGCCTGAGAGATGAGAAATTTTCTTAACCCTCGAGAGTCGTGCACCACTTTTCATATTTTATGACGGCCTTTTGTACCTTTGCAAACCACATGGTTTCTCTGTATACCACACTTAATTTTACGTTACAAATAGGGGACTCAAAGGCCCATGCCTATTTCCATCAATAAATTGAATTGAATTGAATTGACCATTTTTTCAATTTAATTCAATTTATTGAGGGAAATAAACATGGGCCTTTTATTACCCTATTTTTAACGTAAAATTAAGTGCAGTATTAAGAAAAACCAGGTGGGTTGCAAAAATACAATAAGTGATCATAAAATATGAACAGTGGGGCGTGACTCTCGAGGGATAAGATAAATTCCTCATCGCTCAGGCTCGTTTTGGAACATAAAACTGTCAAGGTTCCTTTTAAAGCTTTCCAGCGATGGTGACATCACAACGTCTTCAGGGAGGGCATTCCATGGTTTAACCACTCTGACAGAGAAAGGAGAACTTGCGCACATCCAGTCTCACCTGCTGGACGCACAGTTTTAATGGGTGACCTCGGAGATGGGTCGTGGCGGCAAATTCAAAGAAGTCCGAGAATTCCAAGCAACAATCCAATCCCTTCACAATGCGGAATGTCTGCAGGAGATCACCACGCATTTGCCTATAACTCAAAGGGAACAGCTTAAGATTCATTAGGCGGGTTGGATATGGCAAGGAGCTTTGACTCCGAACCATTTTGGTGGCTGTCCTATGTACTCTTTCAAGGCAGTTCTGATCTTGAACTGTCCAGGGTCTCCAGGCTTGAACAGCATATTCCAAATGTGGCTTATGAATTTTCCAAAAGACTTTGCGAAGTGATCTTCATCGAAATCCAAAAAGGCTCGTCTGATGGCATGCAGCACCGCGATTGCCCTCTTCGCCACTTTCGAGCAGTGAGACGATGGTTTTAAGGTGGTGGTCGTCAGCAAACCAAGGTCCTTTTAGGTTTTTACACGTCTTTTAAGGCTTCACAGTTGAGATGGTTGGTTCTTCTTTAGGCTGATCCAGATGGGTTGCCTAAGCGAGGTATTGTACACTTATCGACGTTGAACCGCAATCGCCAATGTTTCGACTACTCCTCCAACCGAGTTAGGTTGATCTTTAGTTTATCTTCGTCAGCAGGGTCTCTGGATTACTTTCCAGATTTTAATGTCATCGGCAAACATTGCTGCTTCACAGTCCAGATTCCTGACACAATCGCCCACGCATATTAAAAACAATATTGGCCCTAGTACTGAACCCTGAGGAATTCCACTCTCGACCGCAGCAGAACTTGACCTCTTGGCCGATGCACCCAACCTGGCGCAAACTCACGAGGAAGTTTTCTATCTACTTGAGGAGGTTACTAACTTGTTTCTAACTTGTACAGCGGTTGCTCGTGCGGCACAGTATCGAAGGCCCTTTGCAAGTCAATGAAAGCGATGTGCACCGTGTGCCTATCTTTAAGTGCTCGGATCCACCTCTAGAGCGAATTCAGCAAATTTGTTGTGCAGGATCTTCCTTTTCTGAACCTATGTTGACAGCTTGATAACAAATAATGAGTCTCTAGGAATTTCACCAATTCACTCTTGATGATCCTTTTCATAATCTTGCCAAGGATGCATGTCAAGCTTATGGGCCTGCCGTTTGCCACTGACAACCGACTATCGCTTTTGTACAAGTGAGTTATATGTGCCAGCTTCCAATCGCTAGGAATTTTTCCGGAGTCAAATGACTTTTGAAAGAGCACTGACAGAGGTGCTGAAAGTTCATTGACGAGTTCTTTCAGAAGCTTGGGGGGAAGTTCGTCTGGTCCTGGGGATTTCGACTCTTTTAGTTCTTTTTATTCCCTTAGGATAAGAAATTCTGACATTAGTATGTGACTGATGCTTGCAGTCGGCGGGTTGTCCACTGAGGGCTCGTTGCTTTGTCGGTTGCGATCGGGAATATGATGATAGTGTGTGGCTCACCGATCTGCTTAAGGAACATTTATGTTCCGTTGTGCCCTGGAACTCAGACAAGAGCCCTCACAGGCGGTCACATAGCGACGTATAGCATATGCTGATAATGTGGAACCGACAAAGACAATGGAAACCGGAATGGCCATTTCTGGCTTATTAGCCGTCATCAGCCAGTCATACCCAATCCCACGTGTGGCACACCTGGGTTTTGAACCCGCGACATTTGGTATTTGAGTCGAACGATCTACCATTGAGCCACGGGCTCGTTGCTTTGTCGGTTGCGATCGGGTATGACTGGCTGATGACGGCTAATAAGCTACAAATGGCCATTCTTGTCTCCCTTGTCTTTGTCGGTTCCACATTATCAGCATATGCTACACGTCAATATGCGACCGCCTGTGAGGGCTCTAGTCTGAGTTCAAGGGCACAACGGAACATAATAAG
>WEDG01006678.1:0-22185 GCA_017591395.1 Schistocephalus solidus | reverse complement strand
TTAACCACATATACCGAAAGAAAAAAGATCCAAGAGTAGGAGAGCATGGTCAACAGGATCAAAAACCTTTGTGAAATCGAAAAAGGCTATGTAGAGTGCAAACACATTGTCACTAAGTTGTAGAACATGATGTAAGAAAGAGAGCTCACAGGTGTCACAAGACCTTGTGTTCAGGAACCCATGCTTGGTCACACTCAGTAGGTTTTTCTCGGTTAAGTGATTCATCATCATATTTTTGATCATGGTCTCCAAGATTTTTGAAGCTGTGAATGGTGTGATGATTGGTAGAATGTCGTCAAATGACGTAGATTGGCCATGTTTGGGGATAGGTAGAATGTGCGATTCCTTCCACACACTGCGAAAGGTTTCACTTTCCAGAGCTAGAGTATGTATCTTACACAGAAGGGGTGGGAAAATATCATTAATTTCCACCTTTCTAATACTGACCGGTACGCCATCTGGTCAAGGACTATGAGCTTGACGAAAGCGGTGAACGGCTATGGTTACGTCACAGAGGGTAAAAGTCATGGTTTCGAGGATGGCACTAGTCCAACCCCGGATGGTCCGAAGGGGAGCACTCGAATTTTCGTTAAATATTCGGACAAGAAAATAAGAAGCTATCAGGCATCAATTTGTCGTCAACTATTGGATTTCCAAGGGCTTTTCGAAGGGTGCGATGTCGCGTTTTTCCATGGGTTCTTACCATGTGGAAAAAATATTTTGCGAGACTTAACAAACGATTTTAAACAAATTAGACATCATCGACTAGCCGCTTTTCTTCGGACAGCCTCTTAGCCTACTCAAAACTAAGTCAAATCATAAACAGGACGGTAATGTCGTTTTGCAGATGGAATTAACGATAAATTTTACGCAACCTACGACGAAATATGAAGGGAGATAAACCTTACCGTGATATGAATCAATTTCTTACGGGGAATAAAACGCGAAATAAGTGGATGCCAAACTCCGTTCAGCAAACCGGTAAATGTGTTCACATCCTGACTTAGAAAGAAATAAGAACAGCCATGGGAATTAAGACGTATCAATAATTCTGGCAAAAGAGGTGATCGAAAATCAATGAAAAAGCTATATTTTTTGGAAAACGTTTCATCGGTATCGAATTAGAGTGTAGAAACGACGATGTCGTGGTCTGAGCTCCCGATTGGGCCCAAAGATGACACTGTCAAACCCGGCAACCTCTGAAGAAGATAAGATCAATTATGATTGGTCCTCGGGTAGGGAAGTGAACAACCTGAGTTCACATGCCGATATCTACGGCCTCGAGTAAATCCTCAAACTTTATGGGGCCGGAAGGGGCAGGAAACCAGTGAATTTCAGGGAGGTTGAACTCACTTTCACTTAAGCAATGCTTAAAATTTAAGTCAGCTGTAGCGTAAAATGCTTGTGAGAGACAAAGATCGTAATCCTCACTGGTATTTGGCATGCAATAGACACAGCCAACTAGCAAAGCGTTCTTATTTTTAATGTAATTTGAATCCAGCAGCGGTAAATCGTGGATGGTCGAAGAGTGAAATTGCCAACGCTTGCTAAGCATAGATACAGCTTCCTCCACCACTGCTGTCATGACGATCATTTTGAGTACAATTATAACCTATAAGAGAGAGTTCCAAGTCGGCTACGGAAGGTGTTGCCCATTTTTCAGTTACTATATTAATATCTGTACAGTGGATGAAGACCGGAGTCTAAAGCAGGGGCATTTCATTGAAAAAGGATCTGGCATTTTGAATGAACAATTTAAGTGAGCAAGCTGGTTGTTTTTGAGGGAGAGTGGCTAAATCGTCTATTCGTTGACGGACCACTGAACGTAGAGGGCGGGTGCTCCCACCCTGTTCTGGAAAAAATGACACAGAAGTTCAGGGGAGTCTAGTAGTCCAGCAGGACCCTTCGCACTGAGAGACAACTGGGGAAACGACCGTTGAGAAAATTGGCTATGGGGTGGGGGGATGCACTGCCTCCAGTGGAACAGAAGTGCCATTGTCGGACGAGAATGCTTGCATGTTTCGTTTAGCAACCTCAGTATGAGGTCTGGGTGGTAGCTGGAAATTCGAGGTTGTTGGGATGGTGATGTTTTCGGGAGTAGTAGGCGATTGTAAAAGAGTATTTTTCTTGGTGAGGCTAAATGTTTGTGATTTTCGAGTGGTCGAAACTTTAGTTCGATTTTTCTTTGAGCCAACCATCTGCGTATGTTTTCCTGGAGTAACTGGTAAACTTGGTATGGGTGTAAGAAATGCAGACGTACTGTTGTTTTGGGATCCCACAAGATCAATAAAAGTATGTTTCTATGCAGATTTAACTGGGGATTCAGACGGCAAGGCTGTAGATGAAATTGGATGCAATTTTTCAACATGACAATAGGAGTAGTAATTTCTCTGTTGCTTGTCGACAATTTGAAAGTTTTCATTTTTCTCTGCATTGGGGTGAGGTCAGGGGCAACTGAGGAATGCCATTTTCGACAAAATTCTCTACTAATCTCCCTCCTTCACAGTATGAAGTCGACTTCTATCAAGGAAAAAAGAGTGAATACTATGAGGCATTACGACTGAGCGAGCGCAGTCACATAGCGCACGTGACTCTGAATCCCAAGCCACAGCTTTGCAGAATCAAACGCGCACCATCGGTAGCAGATATGGAATTTGGAATATTACGCAGCATGAAATTATGCTTGCGTTTTATCCGTTCTTCGTTTTCTGAGCTAATTTTCCCAATGAATTGAAAGGCCTGTTGGATACCTGTGTCGGAGGTACTGGTTATAGTTCCATGAAGCAGGAACTATTATTTCGTCAGACGACGACGTCGACCGATCATTTCAGGACAAAGTGTACCCTTGAGAAACCACATGATCAAGAGGTTTCAAGATGTACCAAATGGATTTTAGAGTAAATAATATCTGGAGAGGGCTACGAAGTCTCGCATACGCCAGATACATCTCCTTTCATTACTCTATTACTCAAGGATGGAGTGGAAGTTACAACCTTGCGTCTTTTTCTTAGTCGCTTGTGGGGCATCGTAAACTACTAGACGGAATTTTGATTAACCTGATCGAAAAAATTACTAAATAATTTACAACAGTAAATAGACAACGACGAGCTAGACGCAATTTCAAACCACACTTGCACAAATTGTAACTAATTTATCCAATTGATTATTTGGACCGGCACAAATAATATGGGGCAACAACAAGAACGTTTTTAGACTAAGAATTAATAGAAAGTTCACTGTTAGGGGGCAAGAAATATGGTAAAAATCAACCCTTCGCTTATCTTTGAAAATCGGTCTGCGCGCCCTTGACCTTGACCTGTGAGACAATATTGATAAGAAATATAGATTAACCATCAACACTCTTCTCATGGGCTGCCATTACGCACCTTTTGTGCCGTCGATCATTAGTCTTCTTAAAGGCATTTTTGAAGGCTCGTTCTAGCTGCAATTTATCAGCTTTCAATGGATTATTCCAGCGATGAAACACCTGAGTGAAACACATGATAAGTTAATTAATGAGACACTTATTATCCCAAAATAATTGCATATAGGGGAAGAGAAGAAGGCCTTCTTGCCGTTGTGCTGTTCTTAGAAAGTAAAGCTGTGGGTCACCTCGTCGGTTAAAATGCCTGTGAATATGCAATCAGCAAAACTGCTGCCGGTCGGGTCTATCGGTTACTTCTTAATCCGTCTGGGACGTCCAGTATACTGTTCATCATTGGATATAAGAAGCTACAACCCAACAGGAAAATAAGGGATAAGGGAAGTGATAACTATCTTATCATTAACTGCCTCTCTTCACTGTCCAGTAACCAATAGCAGTGGGACTGTTAGATTGTAGGATAAGTGGACAGTGACCGTTGAACAGTGAGAGTTACAATGAGAACAAAACACTTTTACGAGAATATGAGGGAAAGTTACCGTCTGACGCACTACTCAAAATTGGAAACATGTCTGGGGCATATTTGGTGATTCACACGCAGAGTCAATGCTGCCAGTCCTCCATGTCCCATCGTCCATTGATTTCGATTAGGACGAAATGACCGTCTACGGGGAAGCAGGCGTATTTCCAGATAGATGGATGGCAATGTGCATGATTTCAGTACGTTCCTTTATTTAGAATTATAAACGTTAATAAATGAAGAGTTTTCAGGATAATCAAAACAAATACTCAACATTTTCATACTCTACAAACACTGAGCCTATGTCTCCACTTGGATAGCGGACAATGTTCTGTACATATAATAACTTCTTGCCAATCAGAAGTGACCCATCTGATAGCAGCATACCAGTTACTGACCTATTGTACTTCAAAAACCGAAACTGTAAAAGCCTTACCTGAGGGTGGTAGTAGGCCATCGCGGTGTCCATAGGTAAAAGTCCATTGTGATGGACCATTTAACGGCCACCGCTCTGCCTGCCGCTCTCATAGGCTACGGACTACTTGCTGAAATGGCTGTGATGGTTTCCTAAGCATAAGCTTCAGTTTTCCTAGACAACTTTCGAATGAAAAAGATGAGAAGCTATCAAGGGTACCATGTCGTTGGACAATAAAAAAAGTTTTCCAATATCTTATTGGAAGAAAACCATGATGAACGACTATACCCGTATACAGTAGAAACGTACGCAGTTCGGTACCCTCCCAGGTATGTAAATCAGTAAGGTACCTTGCGCGCTGTGAAAATTGCCGTGGCATATAGGCATCAAGCGACTTTAACCTATCATTCACCGTACTTATTGCTTCAGGTGACAACCGGAAAGGAGCTGGTCTTGGGCTTTTCAGCCACAAGTTCTGAAGCCGACTCATAACACCAAGGTAAAATAAATGAAGAGGATCTAAAGGAAATGAAGGAATAATTCCCACCTTAGATGCTAGCAATGGAGAAGGGCCGATACGATGAAAGTCCTCGTTGACGGAGAGGAAATCGGTATGCATCCTCAAACGCTCATGGGCGCTATCATAAACTACTTTATCTACGTAATCACCTTTAGCGCACCACCTCTCACAGGCCTAATAGGTATTTGCATTCTTAATTTGCTTAATAAAAGCTCGTGCTGGAGCATTGCAAATTACAGGAGCTAAGTTAAACTCCATCGTGATTTTGATATGTTCGAAAAGAAGAACATCTCTGGCCAAAGATAATAACTCTTTAGGCAGGGGCCTACAGAAAGTTTGTACATCTGACGGCTTTCCATAGCCACAATAAATACAAACACAAATATTTTACTAACAAAGAGCTCCATAATTCTACCCAGGATAGACCAAAACTTTTGCTTGGTATTCTTATGTATAGGGAGCCAATCAATAGCTAAATAAGTTACAGCCTTATTGCCTACTAGATGCATAGACGGGTCCCGAAACTGCTGAGTTAACTAGTTCACAAGGCCTAAATGAACATACTCACTACTGCCCACTTCCGTTACCGTTCAAAATCACTTGCACCGCCCAAAAGGGTTCACACGTCTATGGATAGGTCCAAGGTCAGCGTCTGAATATCTTCAGAAGACTGCTCAGACGAAACAGTGGTATACGCGAGCGTATTGTCCATGACCTCAGAGCCTCTCGTACCGTGGGTTCCTCTTCCATTTTAGGAGGGCTTGAAGCTTCGTTAGCGACAACCTCAGATGCAATAGCCATCCAACTTGTCTCCCCATCAGCAGAGGAAATCTCAGAGATGAAGTGGTTATATGACGAACTAGAGGAGGAGGTCAGATGCCACGACTATGAAGATGAGTCGGACGGATATATTTCGTTCATATTCTTGGCAATTTGACGTAAATCCTCCAGAAAGCCTTGCTTGGCACCTCTCCTAAGTGTTTTCTTAGACATTTGTCTCCACATACAACATAAAAAGCAAAAAAAAACGGTCAGTGTACACAGAATTGAAAAAAGGGGTATAGTAGGGTGCAGGCACTTAAGCGTCCGCATCGCAGCGTGAGAGCGCAGGAAATGGCATGGCAGGGCGCGCGCATGGTTGTTAGCTCAGTGTCCGATCAATTTGCAAAAAACACTACACGCAGTCTTTTGCGCACTTAGCGATGCGTAATCGAGGGACACTGGCAACCAATCAAATTCTAGCTACGATTGAAGAACGTTTGGTCGAGTTTCGGTTCGGATCGGATAAGGAAGAAAAAGATTTAATATTTATCCTTACGGTATATTTATGCATTTATTGTGTTCATATAGTTCGGTATGTTTTTTATGCTAACAGACCTTGCCTTTGAAGACCGTATTAAAAACTTTACCTACAATATTGCAGTTGAAATACGCGTTACTGTAAATTAGTGAATAAAATATTCACGTAGAAAGAATATTGTTTTGTAACAGTGGAATCTAGGCACAGTCATCCTGAAGGAACGATTATTACCTATATAAAATAATAGATATAGAATTTAGAATTTAGAATTTATATTTGGTTAGCACCGGGAAGGTACTGTCTAAGCAAACATTAGTAACGAAATAAAGTTATGACAATGTGTGCAGATAAAATGTACAAATTCATAAATTGTCCTGCTATGTCAACAGTTAGCAATGTTTTTAAAAATTAATGGTGAACTAGAAAAAAATAGGCAGTGAAAAAAACTCCTACCATGAAAAATGGAGGCAGAGTTCAATAGGTCTTCATTTTCGAATAGAAGGTAGGAGAAAAAAACTGCTTAGGAAAAAAATAGTCAGGTGGTAGAATAGGGTAATACTGCAGTAGCATTTCAGAATGAGATAATGAAACGTCGAGGTGATTCGTTCTTGATCACTTAGGCGTATGAAACAGAATCTCAATGAAAAATGCGTCAATGAACTTAAGTCCTCAGCATCATAGGATCCAGAATTGAATTCTGATGATGGTTAGTATCCAAAGAAACCGTAGCATTTAAGACTGTGGACCACCGAATTTGTACGTCCGAATGACGTCATCGTTTGGAGGACGGGTGATATAAGGAGACATTATAGTTCATGGGCGTCTCCAGGTAGCGTAAATATAGTTTCAAGAGGGTTACTCAAATTCCCGATGGTCCTTTCTCCGAGTCATGGGGAAAGCTACTGGGAAAAAGATGAGGAAAAATAAAAAGGTTAATAGAATCAGTGTTAAGATAAATGTGCAGTCTTCGCTTGAATGCAGATAGACTAGTTAACGACCTTATTTCAATTGGCAAGTTATTCCAAAGAAAAACTATACCTAGAAGCAAAGAAGAGAGAGCGTTTACACGTGGATGATGCAGGGGAGGTATAATTAGTGCAGAATTTCTTAGGTTATAAGGAAGACTAACGGGGGTAATGACAGAAAGCTTTGGGAGAGTTGAACTATTATTAAGACGAAAAAAAGGAGACAAAAAGCCTGCTTCAAGTCTCCTGACCCAAAGAAATTTTTAGCTTCGTTAGCTGGCATCTTGTTGAGTAGGAAGTAGTTAAAAATAGTCGGATATAGGAGTTTTTTTGGTGAAATTTCTTTGAACATTTTCAATTTTTTTGAACGGCTAGATTCGTTCATCAAAACCGAAGAAAAGGACAGCAAAAATTCAAGAATGGGAAGTACAAACATACGATAAAGTCTTAATTTAATTTCAGGAAGGTAGAAATTATAAGAAATAAAGCCGCAAATCTGAGCAGCTTTGGCCGTAATTCTATCGGCATGAGGCGAAAGATCTAATTTATTGGTGTAGCTTAAGCCCAAGTCCTTGATGGAGGAACATTCAATCATATGGCAACCTTCAAAGATAAGAGGTTGCGGCAGCCTTACAGGCCCAAAACTCATGTAGCGACACTTAGTAGGTGAGAACTCCATTAGCCATGTGGAGCTCCAAGCCGAAAGAGCGTCTAAGTCTGAATGAATTTGTTCTAGGCACCGTTCGGTTGTAGAGTTAGAGAAAGAATAAACGCATTTGAGATCATCAGCATAAATAAAAGATTGAGAATGTTTAACTATCGATGTAATATCATTTATATACAGTAAGAACAACAAAGGACCTAATACGGTACCTTGAAGGACACCACTGACAATCGGGGTAGGACTTGAGTATGAGGACCCTACTAAAACTTTTTGTTTTCGATCATTTAGGTATGATCTAATAAAGTCAGTTAGGGGACTACGGAATCCTATAGCTTCTAGTTTAGCTAGAAGTCGTTTATGAGGCACCTTATCGAATGCCTTACTAAGATCAAATATCATCGTAAGCTGCATGTATGTTCAAAGTTTTTGTATGATGTAGCAGTTACTTCCTGTAAGAATAAACGGTATGTGTCAAGCAAAAATAAATACAGTTTATAATTGAATGGGTCTGTCGTGTCCGCCCTTATGAAGTACTCTGGGAGTCCGCTCCAGGCACCTACAACTGGCTGCGAAAAGGAATGGCGACAAACATCCAGGTGGGATAAGGCTCTTTGAAGATATTCCAGTTTAAATACATATGTTACTAGTCCATTAACGCCCTATTTCCATTAATGCTCTATTTTCGGAGGCATTTAATGCCTTCATATCGTTATATTTAGGTGACTGCCTGCAATACGCATTGACCGTTCGCCTCTGTAGCTCTGCGCTTGGTTTTGCACGTCAACTCCTTTCATAAAGAATGAACTATAAATAAATAAATAACTAAATTGTATATTTAAGGCCCAGAGAGCCCCGGCATTTCAAACTTAGTATCGCGGTATAAGTAAATACAAAGTGGATAATTGCTGCACTATGTGAGCAGCCATATAAACAGCAGAAATGAACAATATGGTAGGCATATCCGATTCAGAACGATTTGCCATTTTTAAACAGTAGTCAACAATCTTTGACATATACGGTGAACTAGAAAAGAAGCAGTAAAAGAACTCCTACGGTTAAATCGGAGGCAGAGTTCGGTGAGCCGCCAATTCAAAAAAACTAGGAAAAATAACTGCTTCACTTAAAAATTAATAGCTAGATGCAATGGGATAGTATTTAGATGTTGCTGAAAACGTATGTGGGTTCGGAAAACTCTTGAAACCCAAGCATCACGATACTCACCATTTCTAATGCTCCTGCCAAACCACCTTGCCAAAAGATAGTTGGGATATTGTTTTGCATAATTGCTACGTCCTAATGATTCCGTTCGCCGTAGCTCTGAGCAGGATTATGCTCTAAGCACTGATGTTTCGTGACCGCATCCCCTTATGAGGTCAGTACTTGTGGGAACGACGCCCACCCTCAAACTAGTGTTTCACTGGGCTTAGATATCAGAGAAGATCACAGGTAGCTTAATTATGCTCAGGAGACCGTAAATTAAGTTGACGGCGCAGAAGCTTGATATGTGCTTGGAACTTCTTTTCACTCGCTGTTAGGATCTTCATATCAGTGGGTTGACAGAAAAATTTCCATCAATTTCGCTTTAGATTTCGAAAGATCAATCAGAGAGTCAGTGTAACTGCACACTTAAGGGTGAACCGTTGAAAGTAGTTAATAAAGCTAACCAAACGATGCGGCTGCGTGACTGTCTTTGGAACCAAAAAGGAAAAATTCCTAGCTTATTTTTTGGAAATGAACTGATTTCATGCTGGCCAACGTGATGAGCGAAGAAATTGAGAGAGATGTAATCAGAAAAACATAATCAAATGGTTAGTTGAGATTGTTGGTGTAACAAACAGTCGAGTGATTGACAAGGGTGTGATATGTCCTTCTCTGGCGAAAAATTACCAACGATTATCTCATCGATGTCAACAATTGTCAATTAAAGGCCACGCAAAACCTCAGAGATAAAATGTTTACATGACTGGGCCGCGTCAAGTAAACCGAAGTACATATGAAGAATTCAGACAGACCAAACATTGTCGTGATAGTGGTCTTGGTAATATATTCTTCAGTTATCAGTATCTGATGGTATGATCTCGCGGAGTCGGTCTTTCAAAAGATTATTTGGTCAGACAGAATATCAAAACACTTATGGGTATGCAGACTAGAAACCAATCTGGCATAGTGGCACTGTTGAGAGCACGAAAACTGCCACATGGTCTCTAGGTATCAGGTTATTTCTTCAATATAATATGAAGTGAATACACCCCAACAGTGGAAAATGAGCGGATAATCACAAAATTCCTAGTGTATTTTGTTTCATTCCTCGCTTTCCGGAGCATTTCTTGGTGAAGTCTGTGTGTATTAACTTGCAGGGTTTATCCTTTGGTGATCATTTGTTGTTTATCCAAGTGCTGAACTTGTATATTGTATGATGTGTCAAGCCAAACAAGACAGTTTAAGCTTGCTATCCAGAATGAGATAGCAGTTCAGCTATGGCTGAGCAGAAAACCCACGCTCCCAAGCTCCCACCCAAAGTTATTTCAGCCTGACTTCTCACATGCGGAGAGGGAGAAGTTGAACCAGCTCAGAACAGATTTCTTCAAGGGATCCAGATTGGGTAAGGGAGAAATCATAGATGCACAAAGGCCATTTCTCTAGATAAAACCCATAACACTGGGTATGGAGGGCAGACATGTTACAATAAACTACCGCTCATTGCAACAAATGCCAATAAAAACATTGACGTCTCGTTCGATCAAAATGCAGTAGCTTCCTACTCAGACAGAGGATGGTATAAGACACACTTCAATTCCAACAATCTCAATCCAAATATCGTTCAAGAATCCATCCAGACCAAGCTCCACTTTCTTTATACAGGTGCCCAGAGTTTGTTCCAGAAACTAGGTGAACCGAAAGTATGGATATCCGATGTGCATCCAGCTCTCATTTCCATTATAGAAACTTGATTGCAGGCTAAAATATTGGATGGTGAAATTCCCATCGATGGATACCAACTCTTCCATCGAAACGACTGCATAAAAAGGTTGGCGATAGAAATCTATGTCACTAGGGCAATTCTCGCATCTGATCACAGAATTATTTTCTCCTACGACTGAAATAGAGTTTTGTTAAAACCAAAGGGGCATCGAGCACGAAATCTAGATTTCTTGAGTATATACAGACCACCATATCAAACTTTAAAATGTTGATGAGACGATGTTCGAAATAGTTAAAGATGCAGCCAAAACTCAAGACGGAATTATCGGCGGAGATGTTAAAGTACCCTTGATTAACTGGAACAAGTTATCTGTAAAAGGTTGGTGATGTTCCTTTAACTGCAGACCATAAAAGTTCATGACGAATCTGTTTCTCGTACAGAATGTTAGATTTCCAATGAGAATCAAAAAGGCTTGAACGGAGAATTGTCTAGACCTCCTTTTTCAAAGGACACAATGGATGTGGATGAGCTATGGACAATCGCGCCGCTTGGTAAGAGTGGCCATATCCTGTTGCTGTGGTTATACTGTTTGTATACCAAGTAAGTAGAGACTACTGAGTTTCGGCCCAATTACTGGCATGGGAGCTTCTCTGCAATGAGAAGTGACTTATCGGTACTAAACTGGCAAGACATTCTAACCGGAAGTCCGGATGTTGATTGAAACATTCTCCGAGGAGTTATAGGCGATATTACACACCGAAAATGCCTGACTAAAAAGTCCAGAAGGTAAGACACCATGTTTGTTTAACACGAGATTTGAACAGACAGTTAAACAGAAAGATCGAACTTTAGAGAAGGTATGTAGTACCAAATCAACCGCTGCATTACGAAAACGTTTGCTGAAAGTGGAATGAGATAAGTTCAAGTGTCTGCAAATCACGGAAGGAGTATGAGGTGGAAATTATAGAACGGACCGTAGATAAGTCAAATTACTCTTTAGCTACCTGAATAATAAGTTGAATTATAAAGTGACGGATGCAGTGTTGATAGGTGAAAACAATGACGAAATTTCTTCAAATTAAGATAAGGCCGAACGCATTAGTCAGTTTTTGCATCTGTTTCCACTTATGAAGCGGATTTTAACCAGAAAGACTTGCATACAGAGATTAATGACGCAGTCATTTAAGACCTCTTATTCACAGGGGAAGACGTGAAGAGTGAGCTTCTTACAGTTAACGAAGCTTAGTCCCGGGTCCCAATCAAATACCAACAAATGTAGTGAAAGAGCTCGCTAGCGAACTCTCCAGATAATTCCGGCATATTTTACAGTCGTCGTTTGATCAAGGAATCCTCCTCTCTGATTGGACAGTAGCAAAGATCCACCCTGGTTACAAGGTTGGATCTAAAACCAGCATGAAAATCTATCGACTAGTGAGCCTAACATGCATTTGTTGCGAAGTGATAGAAATGATAATCAAAAAGGCTATTATAAAGTTTCTCGAAGAAAAAGACTTCCTTGACAGTTTCCAACATGGAGTTGAACGAAACAACTCCTGTTCGACCAACATGTTCTATTCAATGGCGCAGTGGTTCAGGACATTAGGTGAAGATACCTATGTTGATGCCATGTACATCCACTGAAAAAAAGCCCTTGATAGTGTTTCAAAATGCCGTTTTCTCTACAAGGTCTGATAATCCGGCATATGAGAGAATTAGCTTAATTGGATAGAAGACTTCTTCATAAGCCGAACGCAGTCCGTGTCTATTGGCAATTCGAAATCAATTGCAGTTCCGGGATTGAGTGGTGTACCTCAGGTGTACCTCCTTTCTTAGCCCATTAATTTTCTTAAGGTCATCGTGTGCAAAGGAACCTCGTATCTTTTTGTTCTCCGGCTTGGACAGTTTGAAAATTGTTAACACTTCGCTTGTTCTGATTCTGACATTAAAACTTCCACTGCACGAACGTAATTGCTCTTTGGAATTTTCGGGAATTTTTCTTGTGCCGAATCACCTCACGAAACGACATCAAATTGGAATTTGTTTATCACCTTCGTCGACTTGATAAAACAGCCGCTACACCAATAAATACCGACAACCGCTCAGTGAACCAAAAGTGCAAAACCCCTTGAAGATCTAAAGTTATCCAGGACCTTTGACCTCTACAAACGGCTGAGTCGTTCCTGAATATTCTTCCTATCATTTATTGTTTTTTAAAAAGTGGTTTTGAACGAATAGGCGCATTTAATGCTCATATTGTTTGTATTGCGGCATCGTTGGACTTCCGTTTGAAATTCGCTCGTTTCCAAGCTTTTGATTTTTGGCCAATAATCTGTTCCCAAAGTCAGGACTCAGCGAAATAAGTTGTCATTGGATCACATATTGTCTGTTTATCAGGATCAGCCTATAATTGTTTATAGACATTGTGATATTCAGGCACACGAAAATTGATATCGGAATCTTAAATAATAAGCTAACTCAGCTTCATTTGGATCCTGCCTCATACAGGCTTCAGAAAACAGTCTCTCGCCAGGAAAGTTGTCTTCATCAGAAAGGAACGGAGAACCACTGGCAAACTCACTTCAACGGCTGCATCATTCTTTGCTTCGTATTAACATTCGATAGCGAATTCGGTTCGGAAAAGCACTTCTTTTTTGTGCTCAGTAAACTATTCGCTTGATAATTTAAGCTGCTCGTTAAAACCTAATGCATCCTCGTCGAGATCTTGCTGTCATGGGAAACGCAAATGTTCACGACCCGACCACGGAGAAAATTATTCACCGCTTCGGCCAGGACTCAAAACACCAACCTCTCGATTAGCTACCGATGCTCTTGACCGCTCGGCTACGCCCGGGAAGCCAGCAGACAAAAAATAGTATATCCTCCAAAAATAATGATCTCTCCTATCTTTGTTAACCGTTTTCAATTTCATGTGACAAAAACTTACCAGAAATACTCAAGTCACTCTCAGCAGACCGAGAAGAACCACAAAGCAGCAATATTGCAGAAAGCAGTGCACTACTGAACATTACCAAAACTAAGCTAAACAGTGAAGGGCTGGCACACTGTGATGGATGCCGATGACTCACGACCAGAGTTTTGAGATAAGAAGGAGACCTCGATCTCCTATCGGAAATAATATCAGTCCTCATAAAACATAACAAAATCAACTCGCGAAAAAACACGATACAAATGAGCTGAAAACATCAGCAAACTAGACCATAATCATCGCAAGTAAACGGTAGGGGTCAATAGGCACAACATTGAGCGAAACAAAAAGAGAAAAAGAACGAAGTCATTAGAACAAACCTCTGAGTCAGTTGAAATACAGATGACCAGAAAGAAAATAAGCGAGGAGGAAATTATGTCTTGCGTTTCCCCAGGTTCGGGAAATCTGGTGCACATAGAATACAACTGCACAAAAGTAAATCAGCGATCGACGGTCTCTGAAAAAGCAAAAAACAGTAATCGTAAGGTATCTTTAATGCCACGGATGAGCGACAGAAGCATGCTCTTTACATGTCCATTGAACTACAATGAAGCAGGGCATGGTAGCCAGCAAAATAATGGCGGAAAAGTGGTCTGCGACTTATCGACAGACCTGGATGACACAAACCAAATTCAAGTTTCCCGTGTGCTATTCGAGCAAACGCATTGCCAGGAGAACTCACGCTGTTTAAAAGGTCCATAGAGATGTCTGCAAATCAACCAACAGGCTCCCCGATGAAGACCAATTTGAACACAGTATTAAAGACTGTAACAAAGGGCATGATTCAACCTTCCATCACTAAAAGAAATCAGGATGCAGAAACGAGTTTTTCCCTGACAGATAATTTTGTCTGGTAGTTCAGGGAGTCTCAGAGGCTACTGGGGAAACGCCGAAAGAAAGGGTAAAACAGGCTCTGCTGATATTTCAAAATTTATTGAATGATACGCAAGAAACTGGTGTGACAGTCAACATCAAAAAGATCTTTCGATTGGGGCCTTTCATTACAAATGAAACGCATGAGATTCGACCAAGACCATTAAAAGTCGTCTTGGGGAGCAAACAGCAGGTAGATCTATTGCTCTCTCGAAAGTCCCGACTACGAAAGAATCATCGTGGAGTTTTTTTTCAGCCGGATTACTCTCCCATCGATCGGATGAAAATGAGGACACTGGTAGCAGAATTGAAAAACGTCAATACGAGAGAGAACAAAACTTGAAAATTGTAGACAACAAAATCGCCAAAACGGTGCGCTCGTTTTTATGGGAACATCTGGTGAAATTGACGGCAACCACGCCGGTCAAAAGCCCTACAAAATGCCTATATATTTGAACCCAAACAGGAGACTGAATATATCTTGTGAAATATCCAGCAAAAATCGCCATGTGGAAGAAAGAACCAAAAATCTTCAGAAATCGAGGGAAGAAAACAAGATTAAAATGATGTTCACAAATTTGCAGAGTCTATTGAACAAAATGGATGAAATGAAACTGGTTGTGGACCATTTACAGCCTGACTTCATAGCTCTAACTGAAACATGGTTAAATGAACAAATCGCAGACACAGAAGTCAGAATAGACGGTTTTCAGATTATCCGCATGGATAGAAACGGGCGTAGGGGTGGTGGAATCGCAATGTTCATACGAGAAGGCATTGACTTCATTCTGGATGGGCCCTCACCAAATAGGATCTCGTCTTGCGAAATACTTTGGTGTAAACTGAAAGTCCCAAACCAACTAGACCTCCATATTGCCGTGGTATATCGACCCCCAGGACAGCGAACGGACACGGACGAAGCACTCATCACAGAGGTAAGCAAATCTGCCGTAGCAAACACTTATTAATACTTGGAGCTTTAAACGCTCCCGATATCGATTGGGTGTCAATGTACTACTCGCGATCGGAAAATTCATTCGAACAGAAAGTACTTCAGTTGGTAAATGACGAGTTTCTTACCCAACATGTCACAATGCAGACGCGGTTCCGAAATGGTCAGCAGTCAAGCTGTTTGGATCTAATCATTAGTAGAGACGACCATTGCATCCTTGCATTAAGTTCTTACGTGCCGCTTGGATGAAGTGATCATTGTGTTCTTGCTTGGGAGTACAGTCAATTTTCTGTACTCAAACGTCATGCAGTTAGGGAGAGAAATGTATGGAAAGGGGATTATCCCAAAATGAAAAGAAAAAAATGTAAGAAAACCTCTGAAACAGCTACAGCCCACTGAATCACCTGGCCCAGATGGTATATCCGCAAAAGTTCTCAATGAACTCACAGACCTGATGGCCTCTCCGCTCTCCAAGATATTTGAAAGTTCGATGGAGGCGGGGGCTCTGCCTACCGCGTGGAAGATAGCCAACATAACCCCCATCTATAAAGGAGGAGAGAGGACATCACCAAACAGTTTCCGACCAGTCAGCCTCACAAGTATCTGTTGCAAAATGATGGAGAAGATAATCAAAACGGAACTTATGAGGCATCTTGAAGAGAATAACTTGCTAAGTTCATATCAACATGGATTTCGAAGTGGTCGATCCTGCCTCACAAACCTGCTCACATCCATGGAAAGTTGGACAAAATCATTAGAAATGGATTTGTCAGTCGATGTGGTCTCCACTGACTTTAGCAAAGCCTTTGACAGGGTTCCACACAAACGTCTGATCTTTAAGCTCCGTCAAATGGGTGTGACTGGCAACCTACTCAAATGGTTGGCCGACTTTCTCACAGACAGGCGCCAGCGTGTTTGTATTGGAGAGGCCAAGTTTCACTTGGAAACGGTTCACAGTGGAGTTCCGCAGGGCAGCGTTCTGGGTCATATTTTGTTTCTGATATACGTAAACGACTGCCTGGATTGTCTGGCATGCGAGAAGCTAATGTTCGCTGACGATCTGAAGTTATGGAACTCGATTGAAAAACCGGAGGATGCGCGGAAATTACAACAAAAACTTAGATCGCTTGCAAACATGGTGTGATGTTTGGCTGCTGAAACTTAATCATAACAAATTCCGAATAATCCGACTGCGGTCTAGTTCCAGAAGGCTGATTAGATTTGAATACCAGAACTTCATCAGTGGTCACCAACTCCAGGAGGTAAATATTCTAAAGGACTTGGGTATATGGATAACACCAGCTCTCAAACCATCGTCGCACTGTGCGAATATCGCACAGAAAGCTATGTGTATCTTAGGCGCAATCAGAAGGTCCTTCGTTAATTTTGACGGAGAGCTTTTTGGGCACGTGTTTGGAACATTTATCCGGCAGGTGTTGGAATATTGCTTTCAGGCGTGGCGCCCTTGGACGAAACATGTTCGGTCATCGGCTAAGTCTCTGAATGTAACTCCGCCCTTACTCAACTGTAACAAAAAATGTGTTACAGAGGATTTGGGCAAAGCAGAATTGTTAAACTCGTTTTTTGCCAACCACTTTACCACTGAAACTAGCCCCACTCCTACAATTCCTCTGCTTTCAAATTCGCTTCTAACAACTATTAATTTCTCGCCTTCATGTATTCAAAAAGAAATAGCTCACCTAAAAAGTTCACATTCAGTTGGAACTGATAACATTCCAAACTCACTTATTAAACAGTTAAGGGATTTTCCACCTTTACTTAGCAAATTATTCTCAGTATTTCTCGAAAATGGTTTCTTCCCCGATTATTGGAAAAACTTCTATTATAATACCAGTTTTTAAATCTGGTTCCCGATCGGACATTCATAACTATCGTGGTGTTCATAAAACGCCCTCTCTTGCTAAACTCTTCGAAAAAAACTAATTGCAAAACAAATCACGGATTTTTTTGCATAAGCAATAAAATTATCAACTTTTTCCCAACACGGCTTCTTACCGGACCGTTCTTGTGAAACCTGCCACATGTCTTTTCTAAATCTACTAACCTCTCTTCGTAATGATCATCTATCTGTAGTAGTTATCTATTTTGATCTTAGTAAGGCATTCGATAAAGTGCCTCATAAACGACTTCTAGCTAAACTAGAGGCTATAGGATTTCGTTGTCCCCTTACTGACTTTATTAGATCATACCTAAATGATCGAAAACAAAAAGTTTTAGTAGGGTCCTCATACTCAAATGCTACCCCGATTGTTAGTGGTGTCCTTCAAGGTACCGTATTAGGTCCTTTGTTGTTCTTACTGTATATAAATGATATTTCATCGATAGTTAAACATTCTCAATCTTTTATTTATGCTGATGACCTCAAATGCGTGTATTCCTTCTCTAACTCTACAACCGAACGGTGCCTAGAACAAATTCATTCAGACTTAAACGCTCTTTCGGCCTGGAGCTCCACATGGCTAACGGAGTTCTCACCTACTAAGTGTCGCTACATGAGTTTTGGGCCTGTAAGGCTGCCGCAACCTCTTATCTTTGAAGGTTGCCATATGATTGAATGTTCCTCCATCAGGGACTTGGGCTTAAGCTACACCAATAAATTAGATCTTTCGCCTCATGCCGATAGAATTACGGCCAAAGCTGCTCAGATTTGCGGCTTTATTTCTTATAATTTCTACCTTCCTGAAATTAAATTAAGACTTTATCTTATGTTTGTCCTTCCCATTCTTGAATTCTGCTGTCCTTTCTTCGGTTTGATGAACGAATCTAGCCGTTCAGAAATTGAAAATGTCCAAAGAAATTTCACAAAAAAACTCCTATTTCCGACTCTTTCAACTACTTCCTACTCAACAAGATGCCAGCTAACGAAGCTAAAATTTCTTTGGGTCAGGAGACTTGAAACAGGCTTTTGTCTCCTTTTTCGACTTAATAATAGTTCAACTCTCCCAAAGCTTTCTGTCATTACCCCCGTTATTCTTCCTTATAACCTAAGAAATTCTGCACTAATTATACCTCCCCTGCATCCTCCACGTGTAAACGCTCTCTCTTCTTTGCTTCTAGGTATAGTTTTCTTTGGAATAACTTGCCAATTGAAATAAGGTCGTTAACTAGTCTATCTGCATTCAAGCGAAGACCGCACATTTATCTTAACACTGATTCTATTAACCTTTTATTTTCCTCATCTTTTCCCAGTAGCTTTCCCATGAATCGGAGAAAGGACCATCGGGAATTTGAGTAACCCTCTTGAAACTATATTTACGCTACCTCGAGACGCCCATGAACTATAATGTCTCCTTATATCACCCGCCCTCCAAACGATGACGTCATTCGGACGTACAAATTCGGTGGTCCACATTCTTAAATGCTGCGGTTTCTTTGGATACTAACAATCATCAGAATTCAATTCTGGATCCTATGATGCTGAGGACTTAAGTTCATTGACTCATTTTCGTGAGATTCTGTTTCATACGCCTAAGTGATCAAGAACGAATCACCTCGACGTTTCATTATCTCATTCTGAAATGCTACTGCAGTATTACCCTATTCTACCACCTGACCATTTTTTTCTAAGCAGTTTTTTTCTCCTACCTTCTATTCGAAAATGAAGGCCTATTGAACTCTGCCTCCATTTTCACGGTAGGAGTTTTTTTTCACTGCCTATGTTTTCTAGTTCACTATTAATTTTAAAACATTGCTAACTGTTGACATAGCAGGACAAGTTATGAATTTGTACATTTTATCTGCACACATTGTCATGACTTTATTTCGTAACTAATGTTTGCTTAGACAGTACCTTCCCGGTGCTAACCAAATATAAATTCTAAATTCTAAAAAAATGACTACGCTCTGCTTGAGAAAGTTCAACGGAGGGTACCGAAACCAGTCAGCGGATTGGAATGCCTATCCTATGAGGGCCGCCTAGAAAGACTTAAAATGTTTCCTCTCTCCTAGAGGCAATACAGAGGGGATATGATTTTAGTCTTCAAACTGGTCAGAGGAGTTAATTGTGCTCTTCAGATGGCCAACTTTTTTGAATTGGCAAACATGACAAGTCTCCGAGGTCACCAATACAAACTGAAAAGAAAACACGCCAAACTTGAAGTGCGGCCCAACTTCTTTTCCCAACGGGTGATTGAAGAATGGAACAAACTGCCAACTTCGGTTGTTCAGGCTGAAAGCGTTGAAATGTTTAAAAGAAGACTTGATGCATTTTGACTTGATGAACATACATTTAGTCGACAGCAATGATCGATATACTAAAACGACTATCGCCATGTAACATTTTCTTCTTTTGCTAACGTCTATCTGTAAATAGGGTTTTCAAAGGCTCTGCCTATCTCCCTTATATATACTGAATTATATGTCAATAACTCTATGAATAGATTGAATGGCAGGGGAATGACGTGTCGCAGTATGGCTCAAACCGAAGAAGGTGAGCGCGACGGGCGTCTCACACCAATACTTCCTTGACTGATGGTGCCTGGCAAATTTGTCCGAAAAAGGACCTAGGAATCAGCATTTTTTCTTCCTAAAAGCCCCCCCACTCAATGTGTCAGGGCGGCCAAAAGGGCGAACAGTGTTCTCTTTGCCATTTAAAAAACTTTCGTAGGTATCGATAATGAAATATTAGGAAAAGTGAACGGGAAGTTTATTTGTTCATATCTGGAATATGGAGTTCAGGCATGGAGCAATTGGTGAAAAAAAGATTTCAAGCTACCGGAAGGGGTTCAAAGGAGGGCACCAAAAGCGCTTGAAGAGCTAAAAACCTAACCATACAAATGCAGACTTGACGCACTTAACCTTTTTCCCCTCTACTACAGGCTAATCCGAGGTGAGCTCATGCAGACATACTGGCTCGTTGGGAATCGGGAATGTGCTCTTCACTTCGACAACATCTTCTCATTGACCACAAAAACTGACCTGCGTGGGAATTATCTCAAAATTCGACGAATATTATATCAGTTTGATATTTTTCATCATTCACTTTCACAGCCAATTTTCTGTGCATGAAACGGATTCCCCGAGGACGTTATAATGGCGGACATGACAAACGCATTCAAGCAAACCCTGGATTTATATTTACTTAAAAGATACTGTTCATCCTTACAGGAAAGCATTGCTACATCAAACCACAGCTTGACACATACCTAGAGGTAACGGTTATATTTATTATGCGGTATGTTATCATGATCTTTCACGGTGTCCATTTTAACCCGATTATATTATGTACCGTTTTTAATATAGTCTTCAAAGGCAATGCCTAGTACCATTAACTATACGGAACTATATGTATAGAAATTAAAATTAGGCCCTGACTAGCCAACAATAATAATGGACGTTATTAGTTTCCTGTTGTTTAACTGTTGAGACGGTTGGTGGAATGTGCACGGTGGAGTACACTTTCCTGCTTTCAAACCCCGAGTGTGGCAGTACCAGCACCAAGTCTTAATCCTTTAACTTTTACTCTGACCACATTGCTCACCAACACTCAAAGGATTAAGACTTGGTGCTGGTACTGCCACACTCGGGGTTTGAAAGCAGGAAAGTGTACTCCACCGTGCACATTCCACCAACCGTCTCAACAGTTAAACAACAGGAAACTAATAACGTCCATTATTATTGTTGGCTAGTCAGGGCCTAATTTTAATTTCTATACATATAGTTCCGTATAGTTAATGGTACTAGGCATTGCCTTTGAAGACTATATTAAAAACGGTACAAAATATAATCGGGTAAAAATGGACACCGTGAAAGATCATGATAACATACCGCATAATAGATATAACCGTTACCTCTAGGTATGTGTCAAGCTGTGGTTTGATGTAGCAATGCTTTCCTGTAAGGATGAACAGTATCTTTTAAGTAAATATAAATCCAGGTTTGCTTGAATGCGTTTGTCATGTCCGCCATTATAACGTCCTCGGGGAATCCGTTTCATGCACAGAAAATTGGCTGTGAAAGTGAATGATGAAAAATATCAAACTGATATAATATTCGTCAGGTGATTCCACGCAGATCATTTTTTGTGATCAATGAAGATGTTCAAGTGGCATTCACAACAACAATATCTGCATGACTCACCTCGGATTACCTGTAGTTGAGAAAAGTTAGTGCGTCAATCTTTGTTGGTTGGGTTTTAACTCTTCAAGCGCTTTTGATTCTGAACCTTCCGGCAACTTGAATCTTTTCACCAATTGTATGCGATCCATATTCGGAATATAAAATAAGTTACTTTCTAATATTCATTATCGAGATTTTAAATGTTGAAAACACCATTATACCCAGCCGCCATTGATGAGCTGGAAGAAAAATGATTCTAGGTCCTGTTCGTGAGCATCAGTCGAAATATTGGTGATGCTCATTGATGCACGGTACGTCGACCGTCAATCTATTCATAGGATTGATTGACATATAATTCGGTATATATGAAATAGGCTGAAACTAACCTAACTACAATGAACGTTAACAAAAATAAAATGATACATGGCGATATCGTTTTGTATCGTCATGCTGTCGACTAAATATGTTCATCAAAGTCAAAATCATCAATCATCGCTTTCATTGTCGAAGTTGGCGTTTTCATTCTTCAATCTGTTGAAGTTGACCGCTTCAATTTGGCGTGTTTTCGGTTGTATTAGTGACCTCACAATCGAACCGAGGCGGTCAG
>WEDG01006676.1:0-20622 GCA_017591395.1 Schistocephalus solidus | reverse complement strand
AAAGTGACTTAAAATGACTTGAACCATTTATACACACAAACCAAAGTATTTAATGCATTCATCAACATACATTTAACAATTCTGACAGTGGCTGACAAGCTTCTCACGTTCACAATTTCTTCACGCAAACCCAATCATTTACTGCAATACACAACAAACATTCAGTAATTCTGGCCATGGCTGAATGGCTCCATCCGTACACCATTTATACACAAAAACCCAAATAATAACTGCATTACCCAACTTACATTCAGCAATTGTGACAGTGGATGAGAAGCTTTTTACTTTCACAATTTCTACATACAAACCCAAGTATTTACTGCAACTTATATTCAGCAATGTTGACCGTGGCTAAGAAGCTTCTTCCGTTCACAATTTCTACACAAAAACCAGAGTATTTACTGCATTACCCAACTAACATCCTTCAATTATGAAAGTGGCTGAGAAGCTTAATCCGTACACCATTTATGCACACAAACCAAGGGATTTACTGCATGTCTCAACTTACATTCAGAAATTCGGAACGTTGCTGTGGATAATTTTCCAAAAAACCATTTATACACACAAACTGGATTTTTTACTGCAATACACACATTACATCCAGCGATTCTGAACGTGGCTGAGAATAATATTCAGTACACCATTTATACACACAAACCCAAGTATTAACTTCAGAACCCAACTAACCTCCACCTTTTTTGACCGTAACTAAAAAAGCTTCTTACGTACAACATTTCATCACAAAAAAACAAGTATTAACTTCAGAACCTTACCAAACTCTACCTATTCTGTCCGTGGCTGAGAAGCTTCTTCCATACACCATTTCTACACACAAACCAAAGTATGCGCTTCAGAAACTAACTTACCTCCTCCTATTCTGACCATGGCTGAGAAGCTTCCTCCATACACCATTTATACGCACAAACTCAAGTATTTACTTTAGAACCTTACTCACCTCCAATTATTCTGACCGTAGCTGAGAAGATTCCTCCATACGCCATTTCAACACACAAAAACAAGAATTAACTTCAATAACCAACTTTCATCCTGCAATTATGAACGTTGCTGAGAAGCTTCTTCTGTTTAGCATTTCTTCACACAAACCGAACTATTTACTGCAAAACAAAACATAACATCAGCAATTCTGACCATTGCTGATCAGCTTCTTCAGTTCAAAATTTCTAAGCATTAACCCAAGTATTAATTGCAATACACAAATTACATTCAGCAATTCTGACCTTGACTGAGAAGCGTCTTCCGTACACCATTTCTACGCACAAATTCAAGTACCTTACTAACCACCATCAACTCAGACCATCAAGGAGATGATTCATCTGGACACTATTTAAACTTACAAACCAACTATTTACTTCAATACCTAACTTACCACCATCAACTCTGAACATCAATAATAAGCGTCTTCTGGACAACATTTAAACATACAAACACAACTATTTACTGAAATACTTTATTAAACACAATCAACTCTGATCATCAAGGATAAGATTCCTCTGGACAACATTTCTACACCCAAACATTACTTTTTACTTCAATACCATATTTATCACCATCAACACTGACCATCAAGGATAAGCGTCTTCTGGACACCATTTAAACTTACAAACCCAAC
This sequence comes from Schistocephalus solidus, assembly GCA_017591395.1. Classification (NCBI taxonomy): domain Eukaryota; kingdom Metazoa; phylum Platyhelminthes; class Cestoda; order Diphyllobothriidea; family Diphyllobothriidae; genus Schistocephalus; species Schistocephalus solidus. The sequence continues at coordinate 18,992 of WEDG01006676.1, read as the reverse complement.
TATTTACTGTAATACCTTACTAAACACAATCAACTCTGATCATCAATGATAAGCTTCTTATGGACAACATTTCTACACCCAAACCCAACTTTTTATCTCAATACCATATTTATCAACATCAACACTGACCATCAAGAATAAGATTCTTTTGGACACCATTTTAACACACAAACGCAACTATTGACTCCAATACCTTACTCATAACAATCAACGCTGACCATCAAGATTTAGCTTCTTCTAAACACCATTTCTACACCCAAACCCAACTATTTACTGCAATACCTTACTAACCACTCTTAAATTTGACCATCAAGGAAAAGCTTCATCTGGACACCATTTTATCACACAAATTTAACTATATAATAATATACCTTAAATACCAGCATCAACTCTGACCATCAAGTATAAGCTTCATCTGGACAACATTTCTACCCACAAATCCACTATTAACTTCAAAGTTTAATAAGCACAATCAAATCTGACCATCAAGGATAAGCTTCTTCTGGACACCATTTCATAACACAAACCCAACTTTTTACTTCAAATCTTTCTTACCACCATCAACTCTGACCATCAAGGATAAGCGTCTTCTGGAAAACATTTAAACTTACAAACCGAAATGTTTACTTCAATATCTTTGCTTATCACAATCAACTCTGACCATCAACTATAAGCTTCTTCTGGACAACATTTCTACACCCAAATCCACTATTAACTTCAAAGTTTAATTAGCACAATCAAATCTGACCATCAAGGATAAGCTTCTTCTGGACACCATTTCATAACACAAACCCAACTATTTACTTCAAATCTTTCTTACCACCATCAACTCTGACCATCAAGGATAAGCTTCTTCTGGACAACATTTCTACAGCAAAACCCAATTTTTTAATTCAATACCAAACTTATACAATCAACTATGACCATCAAGAATAAGAGTCTCCTGGACACAATTTTAACAAACAAACCCAACTATTTACTACAATACCTAACTTACCACCATCAACTCTGAACATCAATGAAAAGCGACTTCTGGACACCATTTAAACTTACAAACCCAACTATTTACTTCAATACCTAACTAAACAGGTTGAACGCAAACCATCAAAGATAAGCTTCTTCTACACACCAATGTAATATAGAAACCCAACTATTTAATTCAATAATTTACTTATCACAATCAACTCTCTCAATCGAGGATAAGCTTCTTCAGGACACCATTACTACCCATTAACCCAACATTTACTTAAATACATTACTTATCACAATCAACTCTGACCATAATAATAATCTTCTTCTGAAAACCATTTTAACACACAAATTTAACTGTATACTAATATACCTTAATTACCACCATCAACTCTGACCATCAAGTATAAGCTTCCGCTACACAACATTTCTACACCCAAACACAACTATTAACTTCAATCTTTAATAAGCATAATCAACTCTGATCATCAAGGATAAGCTTTTTCTGGACACCATTTCATCACACAAACATAACTATTTACTTCAAACCTTACTTACCACAATCAACGCTGACCATCAGGGATAAGCGTCTTCTGGACACCATTAAAACTTACAAACCAAAATATTTACTTAAATAACTTTGCTTTTCACAATCAACTCTGACCATCAAGGATAAGCTTCTTCTGGACAACATTTCTACACCAAAACCCAACTTTTTCTTCAATTCCTTACTTACCACCGTCATCTTTGACCATTAAGGATAAGCTTCTTTCTGGACACCATTTCAACAAACAAACGCAACTATTTACTCCAAAACCTTATTTATTAAAATCAACTCTGATCATCAAGGATAAGCTTCTTATTGACACCATTTCTACACCTAAACCCAATTTTACCTAACTAACTAACGCAAACCATCAAAGATAAGCTTCTTCTGCAAACCATTTTAAAATACAAACCCAACTTTTTAATTCAATTATTTACTTATCACAATCAACTCTTTTCATCAAGGATAAGCTTCTTCTGGACACAATTTCATCACACAAATTTAACTATATACTAATTTACCTTAATTACCACCATCAACTCTGACCATCAAGTATAAGCGTCTTCTGGACACCATTTAAACTTACAAACCCAACTTTTTACTACAATACCTTACTAACAACCATCAACTCTGACCATCAAGGATAAGCTTCTTTCTGGACACAATTTCAACAAACAAACGCAACTATTTACTCCAAAACCTTATTTATTAAAATCAACTCTGATCATCAAGGATAAGCTTCTTCTTGACACCATTTCTGCACCTTAAACCCACTACTTTCTTCAAAACCTTACTTACCACCAATAACTCTGACCACCAAGGATAAGCATCTAATGAACACAATTTCTACACTTAACAAAATAATTTACTTCAAAACCTTACTAACCACATTCAACATTGAACATCAAGTATAAGTTTCTTCTGGACACCATTTCAACGCTCAAATCAGACTATTTACGGCAATACCTTACTTATCAAAATCAACTCTGACCATCAAGGATAAGCTTCTTCTTGAAGCCATTTCAACATAAACCTAAATATTTACTTCAATAACTTACTTATCACAAACGACTCTAACCATCAAGGATAAGCTTATTTTGGACAACATTTCATTACATAAACCCAACTATTTAATGCAAAACCTTACTTATCACAAGCAACTCTGGCCATCAAGGATAAACTTCATCTGGACATCATTTCTACACCCAAACCAAACTATTTACTTCAATACCTTACTTACCACTATTAACTCTGGCCATTAAGGATAAGCTTCTTCTGGACACCATTTTAACACACAAACCTAATAATTTACTTTAATACCTTTCTTACCACCATCAACTCTGATTTTCAATGATAAGCTACGTCTGGACACCATTTCAGCACAAAAACCCAACTATTTTCTTCAAAACCTTACTTATCACAAACAAATCTGACCATTTAGAAAAGCCTTCATCTGAAAACCATTTTAACACTCAAACAAAACTATTTACTTCAATAACCTATTAGCAAAAATAACTCTGACCATCAAGGATAAGTTACTTATAGACACCATTTCAACTCACAAATCAGACTATTTACGATACTACCTAACTTATCACAATCAAGTCTGACCATCAATAATAAGCTTTATCTGGACAACATTTCAATTCTCAAACCCAACTATTTACTTCAATAACCTACTAGCCACTATTAACTCTGACCTTCAAGGATAAGATTCTTCTGGACACCATTTCTACAGACAAACCCAAACATTTAGTTCAATACCTTACTTATCACAAACGAATCTGACCATCAAGGATAAGCTTATTTTGGACAACATTTCATTACATAAACCCAACTATTTAATGCAAAACCTTACTTATCACAAGCAACTCTGACCATCAAGGATAAACTTAATCTGGACACCATTTCAACACCCAAACCAAACGATTTACTTCAATACCTTACTTACCACTATTAACTCTGACCATTAACGATAAGCTTCTTCTGGAAACCATTTTAACACACAAACCTAACAATTTACTTCAAAACCTTACCTATCACAATCAACTATTTCCATCAAGGATGATCTTATTCCGGACACCATTTAACACATAAACCCAAATGTTTACTGCAATAACTTACTACTATTATATACTCTGACCATCAAGGATAAGCTTCTTCTGGACACCATTTCAGCACACAAACCCAATTTTTAATTCAATACCTTACTTATCACAATCAACTCAGACCATCAAGGAAGAGCTTCTTCTGGACATCATTTCTACACCCAAAACAAATTACTTAATTCAATACCGTACTAACCTTCACCAACTCTGACAAACAAGGATAAGCTTCTTCTGCAAACCATTTTAAAATACAAACCCAACTTTTTAATTCAATAATTTACTTATCACAATCAACTCTTTTCATCAAGGATATGCTTCTTCTGGACACCATTTCATCACACAAACCTTACTATTTACCTCAAACCTTACTAACCACAATCAGCGCTGACCATCAAGGATATGCTTCTTCTGGACACCATTTCTACACTCAAACCCAAACTTTTACTGCAATACCTTACTTACCACTCTCAACTCTGAATATCAAGGATAAGCTTCTTCTGGACACAATTTTATCACACAAATTTAACTATATACTAATTTACCTTAATTACCACCATCAACTCTGACCATCAAGTATAAGAGTCTTCTGGACACCATTTAAACTTACAAACCCAACTTTTTACTACAATACCTTACTAACAACCATCATCTCTGACCATCAAGGATAAGCTTCTTTCTGGACACCATTTCAACAAACAAACGCAACTATTTACTCCAAAACCTTATTTATTAAAATCAACTCTGATCATCAAGGATAAGCTTCTTCTTGACACCATTTCTACACCCAAACCCAGTTTTTGACTTCAATACCTAACTAAACAGGTTAAATGCAAACCATAAAAGATAAGCTTCTTCTGCACATTATTTTAACATACAAACCTAACTTCAGGACAACATTACTACCCATTAACCAAACTTTTTACTTCAATAACTTACCTATCACAATCAACTCTGACCATCAAGGATAAGCTTCTTCTGAAAACCATTTCAACACACAAACCCAACTATTTACTGCAATACCTTACTTATCACAATTAACTCTGACCATCAAGGATTAGTTTCTTCTAGACACCATTTCTCTACCCAAACATAACTATTTACTGCAATACCTTACTTATCACAATCAACTCTGACCATTAAGGATGAGATTCTTCTGGACACCATTTCTCAGCCAAAACATCATAATTTACTTCAATACCTTATAAACCACCATCAACACTGACAATCAAGGATAAGCTTCTTCTGGACACCATTTCAAAACACAAACGCAACTTTTTACTTCAGTACCTTACTTATCACAATCAACTCTGACCATCAAGGAAGAGCTTCTTATGGACACCATTTCTACGCCCAAACCCAACTTTTAACTTCAATATATTACTAAGCGCCATCAACAATGACCATCAAGGACCAGATTCTTCTGGACACTATTTCAACACAAAAACTTAACTTTTTACTTTAATACCTTACTTAACACCATCAACTCTGACCATCAAGGATAAGCTTCATCCGGACACCATTTCAACACACCACCCTTACTTTTTACTTAATACCTTACTTACCACCATGAACAATGACTATCAAGGATAAGCTTCTTCCGGACATTATATCAACAAACAAACCCAACTATTTACTACAATACCTTACTTTCCACCATCAACTCTGACAATCAAGGATAAGCTTCTCCTGGAAACCATTTCAACCGACAATTTCAACTTCTTATTTCAATACCTTTCTTACCACCATCAACTCTGACAATGAAGGATAAGCTTCTCCTGGAAACCATTTCAACAGACAATCCCAACTATTTACTTCAATACCTTACCTACCAAAATCAACTCTGAACATCAAGGATAAGCTACTTCTGAACACCATTTCAACACCAAAAATATACTTTGTGCCCGCTTGTGCACAACCGCTTAAAATCCTCAACTCCAAGATAAGTTTAAATTGCTTATTATTTGCAGATATTGAGATATTTTTTCACTCAATTATAATCTTTATTTATAAGAAGTGTACTTTTGTACCCTAGCTCCCAATTTGTGGCATCAAACCGTCTGAATCCTCACATATAAGTGAATTCTCGAATTTAAACTGATTTCTACGTTTCCTGTAGAAAATATTAGCTTAATTATTGACAATAAATTGTATTCCTACCTCATCATCAGCTGCACACACCTGCAGTTATTGCCATTGCAAAAGGGAGAAATATAGAGTTTTTAAACTTTTTCACCCTACATAGCCTCATTAAAGTTCTCGCAGATTTACGTCAAAACGACGGATACTAAAGTCTTATTCTAGAAATAAAACTAAAAATTTGTAAGTTTACCTTATTTTCAGCGAAGAATAATTTGTAGTAACTGGTATACCAGTTGATATAATTTTTATCTTGTATAGCCTCTTCGCAAATTCTATTTTCAGTTTAAACTCGTTACTTAGCAAGTAATTGCTTGCAGTGACTTGCTTAAAATATTAAATCTTTTTATTCCGCAAAAACGTCACTAGTAACAATTTTTCCTTCGTATTATTGATTTGAAAAGTACTTATATTTTAAAACCAATATGAAACCCTAGTCAGTACTTAGACGCAAACATCCTCTTCGCGTAAAACTTCCACTAGAACAACCCATCTTAAGCATTAAGGAAATTAGACCTTGACGCCCTGGAAAACTTTAATACCTTTATGTCTAAATATGGTTCTCTCTTCACGATCCTTGGTACCATTTTTGAGGGAAAATTGTCTTCACTCACTTCTCAACAATGCGTAAAACTAGAGCCTTTTATAAACATGGTCAGTACTAAGTCACTTGACCGACATAAGAGAAGTTTCAATTTTCTTTTAAAAAACGTTCCAAAAAGCAAAATCCCCCTGGACGTTGCATTTCATTTCCTTTACTCGTGCGGCTTTAACTTTAAAGTCGCTGAAGCTAAAAGGTTATCTTCCCGTAGTAAAAACCCTCCTATTATGGTCACACTTTTTTCAGCGATTGAATTTGACCTTATTTTCTCTAGGCATGAGCACTCAACTCAATATTTGAAAAAAAACAAGTTGTTTATCTGTAGGGATAAAACCCCAATGGAACGTCGGGTTTCACCCTCATTTGCAAACAAGAAGCCTTGGTCTACACCTTCAATACCAAAAGTTATCTCAGAGGTTTGTCCTGTAGCTAAAGCAAGCCTCCGGCCCTAAATATCGACAGGAATTTCGATTCCAGCTGAATCTTCACCCGTTAAACTTGTTTCTGGTTTGAGGGAAATAGTGTCATGTCCACTTATTTCTCATCCGAAGCAAACCATGCCTGCTATACCTGACAAATCTACTAACCCTTAGAAAACTCCTAGTAAATCTAAATCTGTGGCTAATCCAGGCTTTAAAATCAGCAATGGTATTACCGATGGGAAACCTGCTAACCCCTCAGCATCTACAACAGCTGCGAACGCTAACGTTAGCATCTTTCCCAACCGAAAAATTGTCCGAAATCCACAAATATTTAACGCTTCAAATTATGCTACCACTTTTTCGAAATCATTTATTCCTTTTTCAAATGCACGTTTTCCGCCAATTTTTGCTAACGTCCCTCAAAATCTCATTTCTATGCCACCCCCTATCTTTCAAACGCCACAATATAGCCTTCCCTTCCAAGGCTTTCATCCAAATATGCCGCTGTACAATAATCTCAGTTCTCTTAACAGTAACATTTCGACAAATTGTAGACCAGAGCAATTTTGTTTCCCACCTTTCGTTTCTTCTTTTCCAGTTTTTCTTCTCCGCCACCAAATTATCCTTTTTTATAAATACTGATGAGCGTAACCTGCCATTTTGGAATACGCTCAGCTTAGTTTCACTCAATGCGAGGTCAGTTGTAAATAAGATGGCTGAGCTTAGAACAGTAGCCTTTGAGCTTGATCCAGATGTGCTGTGCATCACTGAATCCTGGGCTCACTCTCTTATTTCTGACTCGACGCTTGCTATAGATAATTTCAATTTGTACCGACAAGACCTCACTGAAAAACGTGGCAGTGGTTGCCTCCTTTATCTCAAGTCATCCTTTGTACATTTCCCTTTGCATCTGAACATTTCGTCTTTTTCTGGAAATGTATGCTTTGCTTCAGTCATCCTCCCGCACAATCAAAAAGCGGTAATTGGCGTTGTCTATAATCCTCCGTGTTATTCTGGCAATGAAGGCGAGCTCTGTGAACTATTTGAAAAAGTTGCAGACACTCAGTTTGATGTCAAAATAATCGTAGGCGATTTTAATCTGCCAGACATTGACTGGCAGGCCAATTCCTCTCCGCCTAAACATCAGAAATTTGTCGATACTATTAACTTTTCAAACATGTCCCAACTGGTCAGATCAGTTACTAGAAATGACAAAATTTTAGATTTAATTTTTAACTACGATGTCCACCCTCTCTTTATGAATTTTCATCATGATCTATTTACAAGTGATCACGCAATAATTCACTGTTGTCTTCCTGTTCCCCGTCTTACGAAGCCTGAGGTTAAATGCGATAACCTCAACTGTGCTAACATAAACCATGAAACAGTAAATAATTTCGTAAGCACTCTAGATTGGCATAGCATATTCTCAATCAACGATCTAAACTTTTTCCGTGAGCTATTGCAGAGCCTCACAGAAAAAAATCCAGGCTTTTATCCCGTTTAAGATTTTTTTAATTCACATACAGCTTCTTCTACTGTTCGCATTTTCTTCAGAACAGACTTAAAAAATTACGAAAAGCAACTTAAAGATTCATCTAAAAGCTCTTTGTCAGTTCATTTTAAGGATTGCACAAATATTTGAATTAGCATCGAGAATAAGGCTCGCGCGAGATAAGCGTAGGGAGTCTCGGGCACTAAGTGATGCCAATTCATCCAAATCTGTTGCTCAAATCTTTCATGTTCGGTCATCGGCTAAGCGTCTGAATGTAACTCCGCCCTTACTCGACTGTAACAAAAAAATTTGTTACAGATGATTTGGGCAAAGCAGAATTGTTAAACTCGTTTTTTGCCAACCACTTTACCATTGAAACTAGCCCCACTCCCACAATTCCTCTGCTTTCAAATTCGCTACTAACAACTATTAATTTCTCGCCTTCATGTATTCGAAAAGAAATAGCTCACCTAAAAAATTCACATTCAGTTGGAACTGATTACATTCCAAACTCACTTATTAAACAGTTAAGGGATTTTCCACCTTTACTAAGCAAATTATACTCACTATTTCTCGAAAATGGTTTCTTCCCCGATTATTGGAAAACTTCTATTATAATACCAGTTTTTAAATCTGGTTCCCGCTCGGACATTCATAACAATCGCGGTGTTCATAAAACGCCCTCTCTTGCTAAACTCTTCGAAAAACTAATTGCAAAACAAATCACGGATTTTTGCATAAGCAATAAAATAATCAATTTTTTCCCACACGGCTTCTTACCGGACCGTTCTTGTGAAACCTGCCACATGTCTTTTCTAAATCTACTAACATCTCTTCGTAATGATCATCTATCTGTAGTAGTTATCTATTTTGATCTTAGTAAGGCATTCGATAAGGTGCCTCATAAACGACTTCTAGCTAAACTAGAAGCTATAGGATTTCGTAGTCCCCTTAACTGACTTTATTAGATCATACCTCAAATGATCGAAAACAAAAAAAGTTTTAGTAGGGTCCTCATACTCAAGTGCTGCCCTGATTGTTAGTGGTGTCCTTCAAGGTACCGTATTAGGTCCTTTGTTGTTCTTACTGTATATAAATGATATTTCATCGATAGTTAAACATTCTCAATCTTTTATTTATGCTGATGACCTCAAATGCGTGTATTCCTTCTCTAACTCTACAACCGAACGGTGCCTAGAACAAATTCATTCAGACTTAGACGCTCTTTCGGCCTGGAGCTCCACATGGCTAATGGAGTTCTCACCTACTAAGTGTCGCTACATGAGTTTTGGGCCTGTAAGGCTGCCGCAACCTCTTATCTTTGAAGGTTGCCATATGATTGAATGTTCCTCCATCAAGGACTTGGGCTTAAGCTACACCAATAAATTAGATCTTTCGCCTCATGCCGATAGAATTACGGCCAAAGCTGCTCAGATTTGCGGCTTTATTTCTTATAATTGCTACCTTCCTGAAATTAAATTAAGACTTTATCGTATGTTTTTATTTCCCATTCTTGAATTTTGCTGTCCTTTCTTCGGTTTGATGAACGAATCTAGCCGTTCAAAAATTGAAAATGTCCAAAGACATTTCACAAAAAAACTCCTATTTCCGACTCTTTCAACTACTTCCTACTCAACAAGATGTCAGCTAATGAAGCTAAAATTTCTTTGGGTCAGTAGACTTGAAGCAGGCTTTTGTCTCCTTTTTCGACTGAATAATAGTTCAACTCTCCCCAAGCTTTCAGTCATTACCCCCGTTAGTCTTCCTTATAACCTAAGAAATTCTACATTAATTATACCTCCCCTGCATCCTCCACGTGTAAACGCTCTCTTTTCTTTGCTTCTAGGTATAGTTTTCTTTGGAATAACTTGCCGATTGAAATTAGGTCGTTAAATAGTCTATCTGCATTCAAGCGAAGACTGCACATTTATCTTAACACTGATTCTATTAACCTTTTATTTTCCTCATCTTTTCCCAGTAGCTTTCCCCATGACTCGGAGCAAGGACCATCGGGAATTTTAGTAACCCTCTTGAAACTATATTTAAGCAACCTCGAGACGCCCATGAACTATAATATCTCCTTATATCACCCGTCCTCCAAACGATGACGTCATTCGGACATACAAATTCGGTGGTCCACAGTCTTAAATGCTGCGGTTTCTTTGGATACTAACCATCATCAGAATTCAATTCTGGATCCTGTGATGCTGAGGACTTAAGTTCATTGACGCATTTTCGTGAGATTTTGTTTCATACACCTAAGTGATCAAGAACGAATCACCTCGACGTTTCATTATCTCATTCTGAAATGCTTCTGCAGTATTACCCTATTCTACCACCTGACTATTTTTTCCTAAGCAGTTTTTTTCTCCTACCTTCTATTCGAAAATGAAGGCCTATTGTACTCTGCCTCCATTTTCATGGTAGGAGTTTTTTCTCACTGCCTATTTTTTCTAGTTCACCATTAATTTTAAAACATTGCTAACTGTTGACATAGCAGGACAAGTTATGAATTTGTACATTTTATCTGCATACATTGTCATAACTTTATTTCGTTACTAATGTTTGCTTAGACAGTACCTTCCCGGTGCTAACCAAATATAAATTCTTAAATTCTAAACACACAATTCAACTATTTACTGCAATACCTTACTTATCACAATCAACTCTGACCATAAAGTATAAGCTTCTTCTAGACACCATTTCTCCACCCAAACATAACTATTTACTTCAATACCTTAATAACCACAATCAACACTGACTATCCAGAAAAAGCTTCTTCTGGACACCATTTCAAAACACAAACCCAACTATTTACTACAATACCTTAAATATCAAAATCAACTCTGACCATCACTGTCAGCTTCACCCTCTACTATATATATATATATATATATATATATATATATATATATATATATATATATATATATATATATTTGAAATTGACTGTAAACTGGCAATAAATAAATAAAATAAAAAAAATAAAATAAGCTTCTTCTCGACACCATTGCTCCACCCAAACATAGCTATTTACTTCAATACTTGTCTAACCACACTCAACACTGACAATCAAGGAAAAGCTTCTTCCGGACATTATATCAACACACAAATCCAACTTTTTACTTCAATACCTTACTTGCCACAATCAACTCTGTCCATCAAGGATAAGCTTCTTCTGAACAAAATGTCTACACCCAAACACAAATATTTAATTCAATACCTTACTTACCACTATCAACTATGACCATCAAGGATAAGCTTCTTCTCGACACCATTTCTACATCCATACCCAACACATTACTGCAATACCTTACTTAACACAATCAACTATGACCATCAAGGATAAGCTTCGTCTGGACACCATTTCATCACACAAATTAAACTTTATATTACAATACCTAACTTACCACCATCAACTTTGACCATCAAGTATAAGCTTCCTCTGGGCAACATTTCTACACCCAAACCCTACTATTTACTTCAAACTTTACTGAGCACAATCAAATCTGACCATCAAGGATAAGCTTCTTCTGGACACCATTTCATCCCACAAACCTAACTATTTACTTCAAACCTTACTTACCACCATCAGCTCTGACCATCAAGGATAAGCGTAATCTGGACTCCATTTAAACTTTCAAAACAAAATATTTTCTTCAATACTTTTGCTTATCACGATCAAATATGACCATCAAGGATACGCTTCTTCTGGACAACATTAATACACCCAAACATAACTATTTACTTCAATACCTTACAAACAACCATCAACTTGGACCATCAAGGATAAGCTTCTTCTGTACACCATTTCTACATCCATACCCAACTATTTACTGCAATACCTTACTTACTACTATCAACTATGACCATTAGGATAAGCTACTTCTGAACCCCATTTCATCACACAAACCTAACTATTTACTTCAAACCTTACTTACCACCATCAGCTCTGACCATCAAGAATAAGAGTAATCTGGACTCCCGGTTCCTAGCAAAGACAGAAAGACTGCATACAGACTGCAATTGTGTTAGCCCTTCCCTGATCTGAATTGCTATCATCCTTACAGGCGGCAGTTTTTTCTCCTGAATAACATGAAAATAGGAAAAACACTTATAATGATATATATTCAGGAGCCACTGCCAGCCTCTACCCACTGAATATTTCATCTGACAATGCCTGTAAACCGGTATTAAAAACAACTATTATTATTATTATTTTTATTTTTATAAATTATTATTTTTATTATTATTATTATTTAAACTTACAAAACAAAATATTTTCTTCAATGCTTTTGCTTATCACAATCAAATCTGACCATCAAGGATAAGCTTCTTCTGGACAACATTAATACACCCAAACATAATTATTTACTTCAATACCTTACAAACAACCATCAACTCGGACCATCAAGGAAAAGCTTCTTCTGTACACCATTTCTACATCCATACCCAACTATTTACTGCAATACCTAACTTACCACTATCAACTATGACCATTAGGATAAGCTACTTCTGTTCACCATTTCAGCACACAAACCTTACTATTTACTTCAAACCTATCTTACCACAATCAGCTCTGACCATCAAGGATAAGCGTGTTCTGGACAACATTTAAACTTACAAAACAAAATATTTACTTCAATACCTTTGCTTATCACAATCAACTCTGACCATCAAGGATAAGCTTCATCTGGACAACATTTATACACCCAAAACTAACTATTTACTTCAAAGCTTACATAGCACAATAAACTTTGACCATCAAGGATAAGCTTCTTCTGGACACCATTTCATCACACAAACCTAAAAATTTACTTCAAACCTTACTTACCAACATCAGCTCTGACCATCAAGGATAAGCGTGTTATGGACAACATTTAAACTTACAAAAAAATATTTACTTCAATACCTTTGCTTATCACAATCAACTCTGACCATCAAGGATAAGCTTCTTCTGGACACCATTTCATCACACAAATTTAATTATTTACTTCAAACCTTACTTACCAACATCAGCTCTGACCATCAAGGATGAGCGTGTTCTGGACACCATTTAAACTTACAAAACAAAATATTTACTCCAATAACTTTGCTTATCACAATCAACTCTGACCATCAAATATAAGCTTCTTCTGGACAACATTAATAAACCCAAACCCAATTATTTATTTCAAAGCTTACATAGCACAAAAAACTGTGACCATCAAGGATAAGCTACTTCTGAACACCATTTCAACACACAATCCAACTATTTACTGCAATACGTTACTTATCACAATCAACTCTAACCATCAGGGTTAGGCTTCTTCTAGACACCTTTTCACCACCCAAAGATAACTGTTTACTTCAATACCTTACAAACCACCATCAACTCTGACCATCAAGGATAAGAATCTTCTGGACAACATTAATACACTCAAACCTAATTATTTACTTCAAAGCTTACATAGCACAATAAACTCTGACCATCAAGGATAAGCTTCTTCTTGTCACCATTTCTCCACCCAAACATAACTATTTACTTAAATACCTTACTAACCAACATCAACTCTGACCATCAAGGATAAGATTTATCCGGACACCATTTCAACACAAAATGGTGGCCAGAAGAAGCTTATCCTTCATGGTAGGAGGTGATGGTGTTAAGTACGGTATTGATGTAAATAGTTGTGATAAGTAAGGTATTGCATTCAATAGTTGGGTTAATGTGTTGAAATGGTGTCCAGAATAAGCTTATCCTTGATGGACAGAGTTAATTTTGATAAGTAAGGTATTGAAATAAATAGTGTGGTTTGTGTGTTGAAATGATGTGCAGAACAAGCACATCCTTGTTTGTCAGATTTGATGATGGTAAGGTAGGTTTTGCAGTAAATAGTTGGGTTTTTGTGTTGAAATGGTGTCCAGAAAAAGCGTATCCTTGATGGTCCGATTTGACTATGGCAGGTCAGGTATTAATGAAATAGTTGGTTTTTTTGTAGAAATAGTGTCCAGATGAAGCTTATCCTTGAAAGTCAGAGTTGATGGTGATAAGTAAGGTTTTGATTTAAATAGTTGGGTTTGAGTGTTGAAATGTTGTCCAGATGAAGATTATCCTTGATGGTAAGAGTTAATTGTGGTAGGTAAGGTTTTGAAGTAAATAGTTGGGTTTTTTGTAGAAATGGTGTCCATAAGAAGCTAATCCTTGATGGTCAGATTTGTTGGTTAAAATTATGTTATTACAGAAAATAGTTGGGTATATCTGTTAAAATGGTGGCAAGAAGAAGCTTATCCATGATAGTCAGAGTTGATGGTGGTGAGTAAGATATTGAAGTAAATAGTTGGGTTTGGGAGTCGCAATGGTGTCCAGATGAAGCTTATCTTGATGGTCAGAGTTGCTTTTGATAAGTAAGTTTTTGACGTTAATAGTCTGGTTTGTGTGTTGACATTATGTCCAGAACAAGTTCATCCTTGTTTGTCAGATTTGATGATTGTTAGTAAGGTATTGACGAAAATAGTTGGGTTTGTGTGTTGAAATGTTGTCCAGGAAAAGCTTATCCTTGATGGTCAGAGTTGATTGTGGTAGGTCAGGTTTGGAATTTAATAATTGGTTTTTTTTGTAGAAATGGTGTCCAGATGAAGCTTATCCTTGATGGTCAGAGTTGATGGTGGTTAGTAATGTATTCAAGTAAGTAGTTGGGTTTGGATGTTGAAATGGGGTCCGGAATAATATTATCCTTGACGGTCAGAGTTGATTGTGATAAGTAAGGTTTTGAAATAAATATTTGGGTTTGTTTTTAGAAAGGGTGTTCAGGAGAAGCTTATTCTTGATGGTCAGAGTTAATAGTGGTTAGTAATTTATTGAAGTAAACAGACGGGTTTGAGTGTTTAAATGGTGTCCAGATGAAGATTATCCTTGATGGTAAGAGTTGATTTTGATAAGAAAGGTTTAAAAAATAAATGGTTATGTTGGTGTGTATTAATGGTGTCCAGAAGAAGCTTATCCTTGATGGACAGAGGTAATTTTGACAAGAAAGATATTTAAGTAAATATTTGGGTTTTTTGTGTAGAAATGGTTCCCAGAAGAAGCTAATAGTTGAAAGTCAGATTTGTTTGTGATAGGAAAGGTATTGAAGTAAATATTTGGGTTTGTGTGTAGAAATGGTGTCCAGAAGAAGATTATCCTTGATGGTCAGATTCGTTTGTGATAATTAATATATTGAAGTAAATAGTTAAGTTTGTTTGCTAAAATGGTAGCCACAAGAATCTTACACTTGATTGTCAGAGTTGATGGTGGTTAGTAAGTTATTGAAGAAAATAGTTTGGTTTGGGTGTTGCAATGGTGTCCAGATGTAGCTTATCCCTGATGGTCAGATGTGCTTGTAATAAGTCAGGTATTGCATTCAATAGTTGGGTTAATGTGTTGAAATTGTGTGCAGGATAAGCTTATACTTGATGGTCAGTGTTAATAGTGTTTAGTTAATTATTGAAGTAAAAAGTTGGGTTTATGTGTTGAAACGGTGTCCAGAATAAGCTTATACTTGATGGTCAGAGTTGATGGTGGTTAGTAAGGTATTGAAGTAAATAGTTGGGTTTGGGTGTTGAAATGGTGTCCAGATGAAGCTTATCCCTGATGGTCAGATGTGCTTGTAATAAGTCAGGTATTGTATTCAATAGTTGGGTTAATGTGTTGAAATTGTGTGCAGGATAAGCTTATACTTGATGGTCAGAGTTCTTTGTGATAAGTAAGGTATTGAAGTAAATAGTTATGTTTGTGTGTTGAAAATGGTGTCCAGAATAAAATCTTATCCTTGAAGTCAGAGTTGATTGTGGCTAGTAGGTTATTGAAGTAAATAGTTGGGTTTGAGAATTGAAATGTTGTCCAGATAAAGCTTATTATTGATGGTCAGATTTGATTGTGATAAGTTAGGTAGTAACGTAAATAGTCTGATTTGTGAGTTGAAATGGTGTCTATAAGTAACTTATCCTTGATGGTCAGAGTTATTTTTGCTAATAAGTTATTGAAGTAAATAGTTTTGGTTTTGAGTGTTAAAAATGGTTTTAGATGAAGGCTTTCTAAATGGTCAGATTTGTTTGTGAAAAGTAAGGTTTTGAAGAAAATAGTTGGGTTTTGTGCTGAAATGGTGTCCAGACGAAGCTTATCGTTGAAAATCAGAGTTGATTGTGATAAGTAAAGGTATTAAAGTAAATTGTTAGGTTTGTGTGTTAAAAATGGTGTCCAGAAGAAGCTTATCCTTAATGGTCAGAGTTAATAGTGGTAAGTAAGGTATTGAAGTAAATCGTTTGGTTTGGGTGTTGAAATGGTGTCCAGATTAAGTTTATCCTTGATGGTCAGAGTTGCTTGTGATAAGTAAGGTTTTGCATTAAATAGTTGGGTTTATGTAATGAAATGTTGTCCAAAATAAGCTTATCCTTGATGGCCAGATTCGTTTGTGATAAGTAAGGTATTGAACTAAATGTTTGGGTTTGTCTGTAGAAATGGTGTCCAGAAGAATCTTATCCTTGAAGGTCAGAGTTAATAGTGGCTAGTAGGTTATTGAAGTAAATAGTTGGGTTTGAGAATTGAAATGTTGTCCAGATAAAGCTTATTATTGATGGTCAGATTTGATTGTGATAAGTTAGGTAGTAACGTAAATAGTTTGATTTGTGAGTTGAAATGGTGTCTATAAGTAACTTATCCTTGATGGTCAGAGTTATTTTTGCTAATAAGTTATTGAAGTAAATAGTTTTGTTTGAGTGTTAAAATGGTTTTCAGATGAAGGCTTTTCTAAATGGTCAGATTTGTTTGTGATAAGTAAGGTTTTGAAGAAAATAGTTGGGTTTTTGTGCTGAAATGGTGTCCAGACGAAGCTTATCGTTGAAAATCATAGTTGATGGTGGTAAGAAAGGTATTAAAGTAAATTGTTAGGTTTGTGTGTTAAAATGGTGTCCAGAAGAAGCTTATCCTTAATGGCCAGAGTTAATAGTGGTAAGTAAGGTATTGAAGTAAATAGTTTGGTTTGGGTGTTGAAATGATGTCCAGATGAATTTTATCCTTGATGGCCAGAGTTGCTTGTGATAAGTAAGGTTTTGCATTAAATAGTTGGGTTTATGTAATGAAATGTTGTCCAAAATAAGCTTATCCTTGATGGTTAGAGTCGTTTGTGATAAGTAAGTTATTTAAGTAAATATTTAGGTTTGTGTTGAAATGGCTTCCAGAAGAAGCTTATCCTTGATGGTCAGAGTTGATTTTGATAAGAAAGGTATTGCCGTAAATAGTCTGGTTTGAGCGTTGAAATGGTGTCCAGAAGAAACTTATACTTGATGTTCAATGTTGAATGTGGTTAGTAAGGTTTTGAAGTAAATTATTTTCGTTAAGTGTAGAAATTGTGTCCATAAGATGCTTATCCTTGGTGGTCAGAGTTATTGGTGGTAAGTAAGGTTTTGAAGAAAGAAGTGGGTTTAAGGTGCAGAAATGGTGTCCAGAAGATGCTTATCCTTGATGGTCATAGTTGATTATGATAAGTAAAGGTATTGCATTAAACAGTTGGGTTTGTGTGTTGAAATGGTGTCAAGAAGAAGCTTATCCTTGATGGTCAGAGGTGATTATCATCAGTAAGGTATTGCAGTAGATAGTTGGGTTTGTGTGTTAAAATGGTGTCCAGAAGAAGCTTATCCTTGATGGACAGAGTTGGTGAAGGTTAGTAAGGTATTGAAGTAAATAGTTGAATTTGTTTGTAGAAATGTTGTCCAGAGGAAGCTTATCCTTGATGGTCAGATTTGATTGTGATAAGAAAGCTATTGAAATTAAAAGTTAGGTTTGTGTGGTGAAATGGTGTCCAGGAGAAGCTTATCCTTGATGTTCACAGTTGGTTGTGATTAATAATGTATTGAAGTAAATAGTTACGTTTGTGTGTTGAAATGGTGTCCAAAAGAAGCTTATCCCTGTTTGTCCGAGTTGATGGTGGTAAGTTATGTAATGCAAAGTAAATAGTAGGGTTTGTGTGTTGAATTGGTGTCCAGGAGAAGCTTATCCTTGATGTTCAGAGTTGGTTGAGATAAATAAGGTATTGAAGTAAATAGTTGGTTTTGTGTGTTAAAAAGGTGTGCAGAAGAAGCTAATCCTTGAGGGTCAGAGTTGATGGTGGTTAGTAATGTATTGAAGTAAAAATTTGGGTTTGTGTATTGAAATATGGCCCAGAAGAAGCTTATCCTTGTTTGTCAGAGTTGGTGAAGGTTAGTACGGTATTGAATTAAATAATTTGTTTTGGGTGTAGAAATGATGTCCAGAAGAAGCTCTTCCTTGATGGTCTGAGTTGATTGTGATAAGTAAGGTATTGAATTAAAAAGTTGGGTTTGTGTGCAGAAATGGTGTCCAGAAGAAGCTTATCCTTGATGGTCAGAGTTTATTGTGTTAAATAAGGTATTGAAGTTAATAGTTTGTTTTGTGTGTTGAAATGGTGTCCAGAAGACTATAATCCTTGATGGTCAGAGTTGATGGTGGTTAGTAATGTAATGAATTAAATAGTTCAATTTGTGTGGTGAAATGATTTTCAGAAGAAGCTTATCCTTTTTTGTCAGAGTTAATGGTGATAAGTAAGGTATTAAGTAAATATTTGGGTTTGTGTGTTTAAATGGCTTCCAGAAGAAGTTTATCAATGATGGTCAGAGTTGATATTGATAAGTTAGGTATTGCTTGGGACCGTCTATCGGCGCCTCTACCCCCTCGGCCTAT
>WEDG01006675.1:0-12141 GCA_017591395.1 Schistocephalus solidus | reverse complement strand
GGAAGCAAATGGGCGGAAGATTCAATTAATGGATTCAATAATTTGAACCAATTAATGTCTGTGGACTGTTTGTTTCAGTGCAAAGACTCGATTAAATTCGGTCTTCTTGTTGCTCGAAAATTCAAACCGCGCGGCACGGTCAGGTCAGGACAAAGGTAAACGAAAGACCCCGGAAGACCTCATCAATAAACTGCTAGAAGGATTGGGTGGCATAACGCAAACCGAAAGGCAGGCGGAGAAATTCGAACAAGCCAAAAAGGCTTTTTGATGGCGGTCTTGGGGATATTTTCCTCAGCGACCGGTATCTGATGATATGCTCTCATGAGGTCTATCTTTGAGAAAATAGTCTTTCCAGCCAACATGTGAGAAAAATCGTGAATATGAGGAATAGGGTACCAATCGGGGATGGTTGCTCTGTTCAAAGCACCATATTCACCACATGGCCTCCAATCATCGGCCGATTTCTTGGGGAACATTTGCAGTGCAGAGGCCCATGGGCTGGAAGAAGGGCGAATAATCCCCAAATTTAGCATGTTTTCGAACTCATTTCTAGCTACCCGCAGCTTTTCTGGATAAAGCCTGCGTGGATGGGCATAAACGGGTTGCCCTGTGGTAACGATGTGATGCTTAACTGTGTGCTGGACTTTTTCGGTAAACTGGCAAGGTTTAGCGAGGGACGGATAGTCCTTCAAAATGTCATCAAATGGCAAACTTGAAATAGTCAAGTGTATGCTAATTAAAGGTTCAGAGGTGACGGTACCGATGGTGAAAAGTCTGGTTGTAGTATCAATGAGTCGACGATGCTTCAAATCAACTGCAAGGCCAAAATGCGAAAGTAAATCAGCTCCAATAATGGGTGACTGTACATCGGCTTGGATAAAGACCCATTGGAAACATCGCCTCAGACCAAGGTCAAGAGTCAGGGACTGTTTTTCGATTGTGTGGATGGCGGTGTTGTTAGCGGCCTCCAATGAGAATTGCGAATGCTTGAGGCGGTGACGCCTAGGATGTGGGATAACACTAACCTTAGCACCGGTATCGACAAGAAAGCAGAGACCGTTCGGACATATCGGTGATATAGAAGAGGCGACTGGGTCGCGGTTGGCCAGCAACAGTCGTCGCCATTACTGGCTGCCGTTGTCTTTTTAAATGTTGCGGAGTCTGTAGGGAATTCACACGGTGGAATACACTTGCGTGCTGTCACGCCATAGGTGTATGATTGTACCAGCGCATACGGTCTGTGGCTGCCGTTCCCGTGATTGGGACCGTCGATAGGCACTACAGCACTATGATAACGCCACATAGGGAGGGGTCACCTTCTGACTTTTGAGTGCCCTGATGATAAGGAGGTGCCAAAATTCATCCGATCTTGAAGTGGAGACCGATGCCTGTTGAGACTGGTACATGCGGCGACTGCTAGGGTAGCATTCCATCATTCGGTCTGCATGAATGGCTTGTTTTTCTAATGATGTGTTTGTGTCAAGCATAGCCAATACCCGCTGCAGGGGCAGGGGAAGCTTATCAAGCCAGATCTATCGGAAAATTGCATCATTCATATGAGAACCTGCAAACAAAGAACGCATGTGGCGCATTAGCGGGAAGGCGTTTGGTGGAAAGAGTTTGACCGAGTGAAAATCTCTGCGAAGCATTCTGTTAGCCAACTTGGCCAAAACGGTTACTGCAGCGTCCTTCAGCCGGGTGTAAAAGGCTCCTTAGCAGGGATTGGATCAGGGAGATCATCAACTTTTCAACAGCAACATCAAAGCGGGAAGTGATTGCACTTCGTTTGAATAACGCGTTTGTTCGCCTGGTGATACGGTGTGTCGAGAAAACTTTCTCGATCTGCCTAAACCATACGAAATGGTTGCCCGGCGCTAAAATGGGGCAATTTGAAAGAAAGTCTATTAACGTCAAGAGAGTCTGTGTTAATCTCAGTGTCCGTCATAGCAAGTGATATGGTGCATAAATGATAAAAAAAACGGGGTTACTAATTTTGTAATGTAGACAAAGGGTCAAAATTGCTCAAACAAGGTGTAAAAATAAACTAATGCTAAGTGGGGAATTGTGTCTAAACTACAAACGACAAAAAGGACGGTAAAAATGACAGAGGATTTCGTGAGAATGCAGACTCACGAAAAACGCAGCTTTTAGATAGCAAGTGTTGTTGAGGATTGTAGTAACTCTGAACTAGATCCAGGAAGCTATACATCAAGGACGATACGCAGAGTCGGGAGTTCAATTGCGATGGCGTTCGGTAGAAATGCAATCGAGAAATGAAGATCGATCGTCGCACTTGACTGCAAGTAATTGAGACAGATCAGTACAATCAAGAGAGCAGTGGTGACATGCAGCAGTGAAAAGCGAGAAAACGTCCAGCATGCGGGTTGAAGCTGGCTGTTGTGTTTTTATTGAGCACAGTGAAATAAGCGTACTTAAAGATTTAGGGGAGCAAGAAATATGAAAACATGTAAATTGTACAAATACAGTTCAGTCTCAGTTTATTAAGGAAATAAAGCGAAGCCTTTTGAGCTCCCCTTTTGATGTCAGTGACACTGTAAATTAAAAAAGGCTGACATATAATGGACGTTGGACAAAGGGTTATCTCCCCGACACATTGCAGGGCATCGGTCAAACAATTATAAAATAATGTTACTTAAAAATAGGGCGTAGTATTTTATATGACGCAAAAATTGTGGATGGGAATATGTTTCAGGAAATGTGTTAGGTTCGGATGTCGTGGAAAACAAAAATTAATTAATGCGTGATCACTTTTAAAAATATTTTAAGGGAAATTCATAAGCGAAGGATGGACGAAATTAGTAAAATTTACATTTAAAATACTATCTTTTCCAGTCACTGAGCTGACTAATTGAGACATGTTTGGAAAATAAATCGTGTTCAACAAGTTCTCAAATTTTGGCGGATCAGCATTTGCATGGCAGTCGATTTCTAGCAAATTAAAATCTCCTACGATTACAAGCCGGTGGATCGGGACACCATGCGTGATCTATTAAAAAATAATCTTGAAACCTTTGCCCAGTGGTGCTGCACATAGTGCTTTTCCCTTTTCTCGACACAAATTTTCCGTTATGGTTGTTGGCGATGACCATCAGCCTCAACTAAGCATAGATGGCCACGATCTAAATTTGCCTCGCGTTGTTAAAGAGCTGGGCATATCATATTCAAACGATCTCAATCTTTCAGAGCATTGTGCCCTGATTGTCTCCAAAGCACGCAGAACTGCCGGGTTTATCCTTCGAAAATTTAAAACTATTGATATTAGATTCCACCTTTATAAAATGTACGTTAGGCCTGGCCTGGAATACTGCTCGTTTCTATTTAGCCTTCTGCGCGCTTGTGAACGGAAGAAACTAGAATCGGTGCAGCACTTGTTTACAAAAACAATTTTATAGTTGGAGCACCGTAATCTGTCGTGTCAAGAACGCTCTGGGCTTATGAATATTGATTTTTTATGGTTTCGCCGATTACAGAATGGACGCTTTAAACTGTTTAAGCTTTTGAAAAGTCGTTTATTTAATCCCCTTACCACTTCGAGGCAACTTGACCATCCTAGGCGCAGCAGTCATCGCAATGTATTTTTATTTCCTCCATTAGCTCGCACAGTTAAGTATCGTCGATTCTTTTCGGTAAACGCCATAGCCATGTGGAATAAGCTACCCAAGAATATAAAAATCCCGCAAAGTTATTCTTTGTTTAAGAGAACTGTTACTAGTTTTATTGCATTCAGAACAGCTTCCAAGAATTTTGGGCACCGACACGGTAGAATCTGTTTACCTGTTCGATGGAGTGCACGGCAGCTGAACCCGATCCCAGATTTTACCTTGAGGGCTATGGCGTCGTCTCTGCAGCCTGCACCCGTTGACTTCTTTGGCAGACAGCGAACAACCGTCCATGAATGCACTCTTGCCTGGGGCAGAATCTCGGTGCCTAAAAAAGACAGAAACTGCAAACAGAGTGCACTTATCTTAGACCCTTACCTGATCTGAACTGCTATAATCTCACAGGCAGCAGTTTTTTTCGCCTGAATAACATAAAGATAGGAAAAAAACTTATAATAATATATATTCAGGAGTTTTTTTCTCACTGCCAGCCTGATCTCCACTGAATATTTCGTTTGATAATGCCTGTAAACCGGTATTAAATACAATTATTATTATTATTATTATTATTATTATTATTATTTTGACATCAACCGGAGCTTCTCAACTTTGTTCAAAGAGTTCACAGAGCTGACTTTCATTGCCGGAATAATAAGAAGGATTATAGACAGAGCCAATTATGGCCTTTTTCTTGTGCGAGTGGACGACTGAAACAAAACAATTATTTCCAGAAAACGAAGAAAGGCTAAGATTGCAAGGGGAATGTGCAAGAGACGATCTAACGTCCAGAAGACAACCACCGCCACTTTATTCACCGTGGTCTTTTCGATGTACACTAAAATTATCTAAAGGGAGCATCGAGTCGGAAATAAGAGCCCGAGCCTTTGATTCTTTCATGCACATAATATCTGGGTCGAACTCAATTGCTACAGTTCTTAGCTCATTCATCTTTTTCACGACTGATCTGGCGTTGAGTGAAACTATACTGAGCGTATTGGTGGAACGCGGAATACGCTTATTAGTGTTTAAAACATGAAGAATTGGTGGTGGGGAACTAAACTGTAGGGAGGAAGGTGCGGGCGGAATGTAAAATTGCTGCGGTCTACAATTAGCTAAACTGTTACTGTTAACAAAATTAGGATTATTGTAGAGAAACATATCTGGGTGATGTCCACTGAGAGGAAGGCTATTTTCTGCGTTAGCGAAAATAGGAATGGGCCTTAAAATAGGCTTTTGATGAAAATTGGAATAATATGGGGCGGGAAAATTAGATTGGAAAATGGAACAAATTGTTTAAAAAAACTGTAACCATAAGGAGTGGGGATAATAAATTGGGGAGCCTGGTATATTGCTTGGTTGGGATGATTGCTAAGAAAACTTTGGGTATGTAAAGTAGATCCTGAATGGTTAGGAGGTTGCCCAACTGTAATGATGTTATCCTTTTGGAACTTAAATAAGGAGCATTCTTAGACTTGCCCCAGGTTTTTGATAAGTTGAGTAGATTGAACAGCAGAGGCCAGAGTGGATGGCGTGGAATGGGAACGAGGTGGAGTTGACCCAGTTCTTTGAACTAAGTCAACCAAAGGAATACAAAAAAAAAACGACTTTTAAACGGAGAAGCAGTCGGTCTTGGCACTTATTACGGAGTCAGTGACAAAAAAGACAGGCTTATGACCTGGTTGATAGCTACTGAGTTTAAAATTCATATTTGCGCGTAAAAAGGCGTTAATGGATTCGTTGGAAGAAAAGTGGAAGATGAAGTTAAGGGGGTTTGTGAACCGGGCACCAGGCGAGATTGCAGTACCGTCTCGTTGTGGTTTGCATAGCCATGACCAGACTTATGGATAATAGATTGAGAGGCCGAAGACCTGTGCGAGAGGGGAATTACATTCCTTCGCTCAATCGGTTAAGATCCCGACAAAGGAAACATTTTGTAACTTCTTGATAACGATAAATGTGACCTATTTGTGCAAAGATGGTGTCCACCTCGATTGGTGAGCACAGGGTAACCAATACAGGTAGATATTTGCTACAGGAAGAGAGGTGTTTGGCTTCCGCTATTTTTTAGTTGAAGTTGCACGAGTACAAGAAGTCTACGGCAACGTCAAAAGGTCGTCTGTTTCTGGAATAATTTTTTAAAAGGAAATTATAATTTCGTTTCTGTTGGTTGTATGCTTCACTGGCAACTAAATGGACGAGTGAGTCCAGACGCTGACATTCCTTAGAAGGAATAGCAGAAACGTTCCCTTCGAATAAGCTCACCAGTATAGAGAGAACTGATCCAAACATTAACATAAAATCGTTAAGATTTTGTAAAGCAGAGAGATCAAACTGCTTAGATGGTTGCATATGCATCGCACTGCTGTAACTACTAGATGCATCCAAGCCACGCTTCTGTTCAGCGGCTGAGAGCTTGCGACGAGCTGAGATGTTCGTTCTCATTTTTGCTAGGAGGAGGTTTTAATTTGTTCAAACTTAGGAAAAATCAGGTAAATGATTTAGTGCGACAATATTTTCCAATATTTTAACTAAGGACCTTTATATGTGCTTGAGAAAACGTCTTAGCAAAACAGATCCACCTGACTAATAATGAGCCTATTTCAGGTGAAAAAGGTGACTCTTAAGGTTTCTGCCTGTAGATGAGGGCAAGCACCATAGGTATAAGCAGGCGATAGAGTGTAACAAATGCAGTTTATCCAAAAAGCAAGTAGTAATTTAAGCTTTGGATGAGGAAATCCTGAAACATTAGAATTTCCACTTAGCTTTCAAAAACGAGCTGCGGGTGTTTACCTTGACTTAGTACAAACATGTCAGATTAGAGGAAGAAGTCAGACCAATCGTGGCAATTAAGTTGAGTCAGTTATTCCCTCATATTTACTGATCGGCAATCATGACAAAAAAACTATATTTTATCGAAATGTTTTGTCCGCCATGAGTTCGTGTGTAAAAACGAATATGATATGGTCAGAAATCGCATGTGTGTCTAAATTTAACACTGAAAATGGTTGGCAAACTCTACAGTGCACGTTTGATCTTCAGATGGGAAAATCGACTAACTGAACCCATAAGCAGATATCTATAAATATATTAATATATAAATTGTATATTTAAGGTCCAGAGGGCCCCATCATTCAAACTTAGTATTGTGGTTTAAATAAATACAAAGTAGATAATAACTGCACTATGAGAGCAGCCATATGAACAGCTGAAATGAGTAGAATGTAAGGCATATCCGATTCAGAACGATTTGCCATTTTTAAAATTAAAGTCAACAATCTTGGGCATAAACGTTGAACTGGAAACGAAGCAGTTAAAAAAACTCCTCCGGTTAAATCGGTGGCGGAGTTCGGTCAGCTGCCAATTTAAAAACAAACTAGGAGAAAAAAACTGCTTTACAAAAAATTAATAGCTAGATGCATTGGAATAGTATTATGATGTTGTTGACAACGTATGAGGGTTCGGTACGCTCCTTGTCAGGTGAGAGATAAAACAGCAGTCATAGCTTCTGCTAATAACCACCAGTAGAGGTGAGAGACGAGGAAATCGTCAAGGACAACAGAGTCTAAATGAAGGCGGGCAGTAGAGGTCACGAGATAATCATTGAGATGCGACCTTGCTGACTGCATAGTCCACCAACAATGAGGCAAAACCATTGGAACCCGCATTGATCATCAACTGAACCTGGAGATTATCGTCAGGGTTGCAAAATCGAAGGAAAGTATCAAGTTTGTTAAGAGTCGGTGATGCTAGTTTAAAAGGAGGGGACGAAAAAGCGAATGCAATGATTGACTCTCAAGAGGATGATGGAAATATTTTTAGAGGCCAATATAATATTAAGGAAGCGGCCTCAAAGCTGTTTTTTAGATAATGGAGATTAAAGTCATTAAAGCGAGTTCCCTTGCGTATAGAAAAATTATAAGCAAATTCAATGATAAGTGAATTCTCGAATTTTTTAGCAGATTTCTTCGTTTCTTGTCAAAAATATTTGCTTAATTGTCGATAATTTATTTGTATTCCTAACTTTTCATGAACTGCACACATCTGTGGTTATTATATTTAACAATAGGTGCAAATATACGGTTTTAAACTGTTTCACCCGACATAGCCACATAAAATTTCTTGCAGATTCACGTAAAATAGATGGAATCTAAAAATTAATTCAATAAATAGAGTTAAAATTTTGGAAGTATACTTAATTTCTAGCGAAAAAAAGTCCACAGTGGCTGATCTACCAGTTGACATAGTTTTTCATCCTCTGTAGCCTCATCGGTAATTCTATTTTCAGTCTTAACTCGTTACCTACAAGATTTTTGATGCAGTGCTTTGCTTAAAACCTATCTTATTATATATCTTACAAATATAAGATCTCTTATTGCACAAAACGTCACAAGTGAGAATTTTCCTTTTGTATTATCGCTTTTAAAAATACTAATATTTTAAACTCAATAGGAAACCTCAGTCCCAGCTTAGACGTACATCTCCTCTTAGCGTAAAATTTTCACAAGAGTAACCCACCGTAAATATGAAGAAACTAGACCTTGACGCACTTGCAAATTGTAGTATTTTTATATCCCAGTATGGTTCTTTGTTCACGATTCTCAGTTCCATTTTCGACGGAAACTTGTCTTCACTCAATTCAGAACAATGCGAGGAACTTGAGACGTTTATAAAAACGTTTAGAACGGAGTCTGCAAAGTTCGACAAAGAGTGTTTTAATTAGGTCTTCGGGATGTTCGTGCGACCACAATTGGAATTTGCCATACAAGCCTGGAGACCGTGGTCTGTCAAAGACCACAATACCCTTGAGAATGTCCAAAGACGTGCAACCAAGCTTGTTCAAGGTCAACGCTGCCTGCCTTACGACACACGATTGTCTAATCTTGATCTGTTTCCTTTGGACTATAGACAGCTACGCGGCGACTTAATACAAGCCTTTCGAATGCTGCGGCTTCAGGAGTGTTGCCTTGCATCTGGCGACTTCTTTGAGCTGGCCACTACCACTTCTTTGCGAGGACATTCCATTAAACTACGTGTGACAGGTGCAAGACTCGACACAAGAAGGTTCTTCTTCTCCAACAGAGTGATTAAGGCCTGGAATGCTCTGCGGGCGACATAATCATGTCCCCATCCGTTGTCACTTTTATGCGGAAGTTTGACCAGTACAGGCATAAGTACCACCACGACATCCGAACCTAACACATTTCCTGAAACATATTCCCATCCACAATTTTTGCGTCATATAAAATACTACGCCCTATTTTTAAGTAACATTATTTTATAATTGTTTGACCGATGCCCTGCAGTGTGTCGGGGAGATAACCCTTTGTCCAACGTCCATTATATGTCAGCCTTTTTTAATTTACAGTGTCACTGACATCAAAAGGGAGCTCAAAGGCTTCGCCTTTATTTCCCTTAATAAAACTGAACTGAACTGTATTTGTACAATTTACATGTTTTCATATTTCTTGCTCCCCTAAATCTTTAAGTACGCTTATTTCACTGTGCTCCATAAAAACACAACAGCCAGCTTCAACCCGCATGCTGGACGTTTTCTGTTTTCACTGCTGCATGTCACCACTGCTCTCTTGATTGTACTGATCTGTCTCAATTACTTGCAGTCAAGTGCGACGATCGATCTTCATTTCTCGATTGCATTCTACCGAACGCCATCGCAATTGAACTCCTGACTCTGCGTATCGTCCTTGATGTATAGCTTCCTGGATCTAGTTCAGAGTTCACTACAATCCTCAACAACACTTGCTATCTAAAAGCTGCGTTTTTCGTGAGTCTGCATTCTAACAATCCTCTGTCATTTTTACCGTCCTTTTGTCGTTTGTAGTTTAGACACAATTCCCCACTTAGCATTAGTTTATTTTTTACACCTTGGTTCTGAGCAATTTTGACCCTTGTCTACATTACAAAATTAGTAACCCCGTTTTTTATCATTATGCACCATATCACTTGCTATGACGGACACTGAGATTAACACAGACTCTCTTGACGTTAATAGACTTTCTTTCAAATTGCCCCATTTACGCCGGGCAACCATTTCGTATGGTTTAGGCAGATCGAGAAAGTTTTCTCGACACACCGTATCACCAGTGAACAAACGCGTTATTCAAACGAAGTGCAATCACTTCCCTTTGATGTTGCTGTTGAAAGTTGATGATCTCCCTGATCCAATCCTGCTAAGGAGCCTTACACCCGGCTGAAGGACGCTGCAATTAACCGTTTGGCCAAGTTGGCCAACAGAATGCTTCGTGAGATTTTCACTCAGGTCAAACTCTTTCAACCAAACGCCTTCCCCGCTAATGCGCCACATGCGTTCTTTGTTTGCAGGTCGTCATATGAATGATGCAATTTTCCGATAGATCTGGCTTGATAAGCTTCCCCTGCCCCTGCAGCAGGTATTGGCTATGCTTGACACAAACACATCATTAGAAAAACAAGCCATTCATGCAGACCGAATGATGGAATGCTACCCTAGCAGTGCCGCATGTACCAGTCTTCAACAGGCATCGGTCTCCACTTCAAGATCGGATAATTTTGGCACTCCTTATCATCAGGGCACTCAAAAGTCAGAAGGTGACCCTCCCTATGTGGCGTTATCATAGTGCTGTAGTGCCTATCGACGGTCCCAATCACGGGAACGGCAGCCACAGACCGTGTGCTGGTACAATCGTACCTATGGCGTGACAGCACGCAAGTGTATTCCACCGTGTGAATTCCCACAGACTCCGCAACATTTAAAGACAACGGCAGCCAGTAATGGCGACGACTGTTGCTGGCCAACCGCGACCCAGTCGCCTCTTCTATATCACCGATATGTCGAGCGGTCTCTGCTTTCTTGTCGATACCGGTGCTAAGGTTAGTGTTATCCCACATCCTAGGCGTCACCGCCTCAAGCATTCGCAATTCTCATTGGAGGCCGCTAACAACACCGCCATCCACACAATCGAAAAACAGTCCCTGACTCTTGACCTTGGTCTGAGGCGATGTTTCCAATGGGTCTTTATCCAAGCCGATGTACAGTCACCCATTATTGGAGCTAATTTACTTTCGCATTTTGGCCTTGCAGTTGATTTGAAGCATCGTCGACTCATTGATACTACAACCAGACTTTTCACCATCGGTACCGTCACCTCTGAAACTTTAATTAGCATACACTTGACTATTTCAAGTTTGCCATTTGATGACATTTTGAAGGACTATCCGTCCCTCGCTAAACCTTGCCAGTTTACCGAAAAAGTCCAGCACACAGTTAAGCATCACATCGTTACCACAGGGCAACCCGTTTATGCCCATCCACGCAGGCTTTATCCAGAAAAGCTGCGGGTAGCTAGAAATGAGTTCGAAAACATGCTAAATTTGGGGATTATTCGCCATTCTTCCAGCCCATGGGCCTCTGCACTGCAAATGTTCCCCAAGAAATCGGCCGATGATTGGAGGCCATGTGGTGAATATGGTGCTTTGAACAGAGCAACCATCCCCGATTGGTACCCTATTCCTCATATTCACGATTTTTCTCACATGTTGGCTGGAAAGACTATTTTCTCAAAGATAGACCTCATGAGAGCATATCATCAGATACCGGTCGCTGAGGAAAATATCCCCAAGACCGCCATCAAAAAGCCTTTTTGGCTTGTTCGAATTTCTCCGCCTGCCTTTCGGTTTGCGTTATGCCACCCAATCCTTCTAGCAGTTTATTGATGAGGTCTTCCGGGGTCTTTCGTTTACCTTTGTCCTGACCTGACCGTGCCGCGCGGTTTGAATCTCTCGAGCAACAAGAAGACCGAATCAATCGAGTCTTTGCACTGAAACAAACAGTCCACCAGACATTAATTGGTTCAAATTATTGAATCCATTAATTGAATCTTCCGCCCATTTGCTTCCCTAATAGCAGGCGATATCAGTCGTATATCGCTCTGATATCGACATGTCGAGATACTTTATATCGACTGTATATCGACTTTGGCCACATTTTGTCTTTATATCGCTTCAATATCGACATGTCGAGATTTGTTGTCGAAATAGGGAAAGGCATACTTCCCGCTCAACCACACCACGAGATCGAATGCATACGGCTCGCCCAATCTTAATTACCTAACTGGTGCCCATCTGCCTGACGCAACCCTTATCTCTCACCTATTCAATAGCTTCGCGTGCGTATACGCCTCCGCAGTCAGCACTGACAGTTTCAACGCTTTGTAAAATAATATGTAAACACATATGTTGGCGTGAATGCAGCTTTCTCCCAGGGCCAGTAAAACGGGCGAGTGTACCAATATGGCGGCAAGTTGTCAGGTGCAAATCGTCCTCTTAATATGAACACATGGGCTTCTGTGATGCTTCTAATCATGGGGTAAGTGGTTGTCATCATGGGGATAGGCGGAGGTGGCTAGTCCTGGTTGCAGCATTCTAAAAATAGACAGTTATGTAATGTGAAACCAAATCAACTGACCATTGCCAGGGTAATTCCGTCACGTGTCTTTGAATCCTCTTTGGTGGCGGCGTCGAGGGG
>WEDG01006674.1:0-17385 GCA_017591395.1 Schistocephalus solidus | reverse complement strand
AAAGGCTTGCTATGATCAAAGAGATAATGACCACAGAAAGAAGATCATTCCGAAGAGATCTTAATAGATTAATAAAAGACCTGTGACATAGTTTTTAAAAGAGCTATCGGTAATGAAGCTATTTACTATACATACACAAAATTTCCTTAGCAATTATCCCAACCTAATAACTTCTCAGGCTCCCAATAAATTAAATCTACCCCTTACAGTAACAGTTTTAAAACCCATTTGTTCAATTTTCAAATCTTATTTTCCCCCTTATATTATTCCAAATTTTCCTCAAAATCCTATTAAACGGCCTTGTCATATATTCAGCTAAAATAGACGCCTCTCAATGTATACCATCCAAATATGTTTCTCTACAATAATCCTAATTAAGTCAACAGTAACAGCTTATCGAATTGTAAAACGCAGTACCTTTACTTACCGCCCGCACCTTCCCAACAGTTTACTTACCCTCCACTAATTCTTCCTTTTTCATAAACACTTATCAGCCTTTCCCGTGTTCTCAAATGCGCTCAGTATAGTTTCACTCAACGTGACGTTAGTCGTGAAAATTATCACTCGAGCTATGAACTAATAGCTTTGAGTTTGACGTAGATGTTTTGTGCATCGCAGAATCTTGGAGCTCATGCTTAAATGTTTTAGACTAGACGCTCGCTTTTAGATAATTTGAAAAACGTGGCAGTGGTTGTCTTCTTTACGTAGATCGTTTCTCGTACAGTCTCTTTACGAGGCTAAGCATTTATTCGTTTTTCGACATACTTGATTTTTATTTCAGTCATTCTCCACGCACAGAGAAAAACCATAGTGGCTGTGTTGATTTATTCTTGTAATTCTGGCAATGAGTAACCAGCGCTGTGGACTCTTTAAAATATTACAGAAGCTCCGTGTGAATGTCACAAAAATCAGGAGATTTTAATTTGCAGAAATCGCCTGGCATGTAAGAAATTCTCCGGCAAAATTATAGTTTTTCTGAAAAACGATTTACTTTCAACAGGCCTCAATTAGTCATCTCAGTGACTAGAAAGATAGTATTAGATTTTGAATTTCTACTAATGTGCATCCACTATTTGCTTATGACTACTCATCAAATCCTCTTTTAAAAGTAATCATGCATTGATTCATTGTTGTTTTTCCAGTGTCTTCCTCAGTATAGCTACAGAGAAATAAAACGTACCTATTTCAACTTTGCTCATAGTATAAAAGAATTATTAAGTAATTTTTAAAGCCCTCTGTGTTGGTAATCAAATTATGTTCGAATTTTTTTACACGATACATTGCAAGGTCTCTAAATTTAATTCCACAAAAGACCTTTGTATCAAATGCTGCTTCTTCCGCAATTCCACACTTTCTTCAAAATTGACTTAAAAATTACCAAATCAGCTAAGGGTCCGTTCATAAGTCGTTATCATCCACGTAAGGATCTCTCGCAAATGTCGAATCGTCTTGAAAAAGATGAGGATCAGGCGAGAAAAGGCGTATGGATTGTCTAGCCATTAGCGATTATAATACTTCCAAAATTGGTTGCTCAGGTCGTTATGCATCTGTTCATCCGCCAAATTTTCACAAATGAATTCCTCCCTTACCCAATTGCCAAAAATACATTTCTTACAGAGAATTTTGACAAAGCAGAATTGTTAACTTCTTTGCCAAATATTTTACCCTTGAAACCGATCTTGTTCCTTCAATTCCCTTGACATCGCGTGCGGTGCTCACTTACTTTGATTTTTTTCAACAAATATTCAGAAACAGATAAGCCAACTTAATCAATCACAATCAATTGGAACTGACAACATCCCAAATTCTCTTATTCAACAGCTATGTGAGTTTCCCCCTTTGCTGAAGAAATTGTTCTCAGTTTTGCTCGAGAATGGTTTCTTTCCTGATTATTGGAAAACCTCAATTATTATTTCAGTATTTAAATCTGCCTTACGCTCGGATGATCACAATTATCGCGGTATTATTAACCACATTTGAAATACTAATTGCCATGCAAATTACAGATTTTTGCATAACCAATCAACTTCTTAGCGCTTCCCAACATGGCTTCCTACCCGATTACTCTTTTGAAACATCTATGAACATCTCTTCGTAATGATCATATTTCTGTGTTCGTTATCTATTTTGATCTTAGCAAGGCCTTCGATAAATTTCCTCATAGGAGACTCAAAGTAAACTAAGAAGCTTTAGGACTTCGTTGTCCCCTTTGAGTGTCATCATTAGGCCCACTTGGGAGCTCAGACCATGACATCGTTGTTTCTACACTACAACTCGAAACCGATGAAACACCTTCCAAGAAATATAGCTTTTTCTTTGATTTTCGATTAGCGCTTTCGACAGAATTATTGATACATCTTAACTCCCACGGCTGGTCTAATTTCTTTATGTGTCAGGATGTGAACACCTGTACCGGTATGCTTTACCAAGTTTTAGATCCACTTATTTCTCGTTTTGCTCCCCGTAAAAAATTAATTAATGTCGCGGATGAGGTTTATCTCCCTTTATTTTTTCGCCGTAGGTTGCGTAAACTCTCTCGTCGATTCCATTTGAAAACGACATTTCCGTTCTGCCCTTGATTCACCGTATTTTTGAGCAGGCCAAGAGGCTAACCGAAGAAAAACGACTAGCTGAAGAGGTCAAATATGTCGAAAACCGTTCGTTAAATGTAGCGAAACGTTTTTCACGCGCAATTAGAACCCAGAGTAAACATGGCATTCCGTACTACTGGACTCCATTGGCAATCCTCTAGTTGATGACAAATTGACGGCTGATAGTTTTAACGTTTTCTTGTCCAGAACATTTATTAAAAATTCGGCCGCCCCCCCTCCAAACATCAAGGGTTAGACCGGTGCCGTCCTCGAAACCATGACTTTTATCATCTGGGACGTAACCGTAGCCACTCGACGTTTTCACCAATCTCATAGTCCTGGACCAGATGGCGTACCGATCAGTATTATAAAGGCGGATGCTAATGATATTTTTCCCGTCACTTCTATGTAAGATATTTAATCTAGCTCTTGAAAGTGAAACCTTTCCCAGTGTATGGAAGGAATCACATATTCTACCTATCCCCAAACGTGGCCAATCTACGTCATTTGACGATTTTAGGCCAATCAACACACTGTCCGCATCTTCGAAAATCCTGGAGACCTTGATCAAAGATAAGATGATGTATCATTTAACTGAGAATAACCTATTGAGTGCAGCCCAGCATGGGTTCCTCAAAACTAGGTCTTGTGACACATGTCAGCTCTCTTTCTTTGATCATGTTCTACAATCTAGGGATAACCGCTTTGCACTTTACATAGTCTATTTCGATTTCACCAAGGCCTTCGATCGTGTTGACCATGCCCTTCTTCTCCTGAAACTCTCCTCTTTCGGTATATGTGGTAAACTTCTGAGCTTGATATCTTCTTACCTGAGCTCTCGTACACAACATGTTAAGATCTCCAATGCTATCTCAAACTCGGCACGTGTGAGGAGTGGAGTTATTCAGGGTAGTGTGCTAGGCCCGCTTTTATTTTGTCTTTTTGTCAATGATGTGCCAGGTTTATTTCGAAATGGTAGGCCCTTTATGTATGCCGACGATTTAAAAGTTGCCTATCGATACAACCCGGCAGATCGCGACACCGTACTTGATCTATTAAAAAATGATCTCGAGGCGTTTGCCCAGTGGTGCTGCACATGGCGCCTTTCCCTTTCTTGGCACTAAATGTTCCGTTATGGTTGTCGGTGACAACCATCAGCCTCATCTAAGCATAGATGGCCACGATATAAATGTACCTGGCGTTGTTAAGGACCTGGGCATATCATATTCCAACGGTCTCAATCTTTCAGAGCATTGCGCCCTGATTGTCTCCAAAGCACGCAGAACTGCCGGGTTTATCCTCCGAAATTTTAAAACTATTGATATTAGACTTCGCCTTTATAAAATGTACGTTAGACCTGGCCTGGAATACTGCTCATTTCTATTTAGCCTTCTGCGCGCTAGCGAACGGAAGAAAATAGAATCGGTCCAACACTTCTTCACGAAAAGAATTTTATCGTTGGAGCACAGTAATCTGTCGTATAAAGAACGCTGTGGGCTTGTTAACATTGATCCCTTATTTCTTCCATTAGCTCGCACAGTTAAGTATCGACGGTTCTTTTCGGTAAACGCCATGGCCATGGGGAATAAACTTCCCCATAATATAAAAGTCCAACGGAGTTATTCTTTGTTTAAGATTACCATTACTAGTTTTTTGCATTCAGAACAGTTTCCAAGAATTCTGGGCGCCGACACGGTAGAATCTGTTTTCCTGTTCGACGGAGTGCGCGGCATCTGAACTCGATCCCAGGTGTTACCTTGAGGGATACGGCACCGTCTCTACAGCCTGCACCCGTTGACTTCTCCGGCAGACAGTGAGCGACCGTACACGGATGCTTTCTTGCCTGAGGCAGAATCCCGGTTCCTAGCAAAGACAGAGAGACTGCATACAGACTGCAATTGTGTTAGCCCTTCCCTGATCTGAATTGCTATCATCCTTACAGGCGGCAGTTTTTTCTCCTGAATAACATGAAAATAGGAAAAACACTTATAATGATATATATTCAGGAGTTTTTTTTCACTGCCAGCCTCTACTCACTGAATATTTCATCTGACAATGCCTGTAAACTGGTATTAAATACAACTATTATTATTATAATTATTGATTTCATAACGTCATATCTAACTAATCAAAAACAAATGTCGAATTGGGGTCCTAATTTTCAGCTGAAACCCCTATTGTTAGCGGTGTCCTTTAAGGCACCGCGCTATGTCTTTTTTGTTTTTGCTTTACATTTATGATCGTTCATCCTCAGTTAAAAACTTCCCTTCTTTTATTTATATGGACGATCTTAAATGCGTATGTTCGTTCTCGAAATCTTCGGCACAACGATGCTTAGAAGAAATCCATGGAGACTTGTTTGTTCTTTCCGCGGGAAGCTCAACCTGTTTAACGGAATTCTCAGCTTCTAAGTGTCTTTAAATGTGCTTTGGGCTTCACAGACAACAACAAACAGTTATTTTTAAAGGTACCCCTATGACTGAATGTTCAATCATCAAGGACTTACGTTTAACCTACACAAATAATTTATATCTGTCGCCTCATGCCGATAGAATTGCGGCCAAAGCTGCCCAGATATGTGGCTTTATTTCTTATATTTTCTATCTTCCTGAAATTCAATTTTGACTTCATCTAATGTTTGTCCTTCCCATTCTTGAACATTGCTGTCCATTTTTTGGTTTACTGACCGAGTGTAGCCGTTCCAAAATGGAAAATTTCCAAAGACATTTTACTCGGAAACTCTTATCTCCGACCCTGTCAACCTCCTCGTACTCAAATAGGGGCCAGCAAACTAACATAAAATTTCTAAGGGTTCGGAGACTAAAACCAGGCTTCTGCCTCTTTTATCGCCTTAATAATAGTTCAAATATTCCCCAAATTCGAGCCCTAACCTCCGTTAGTCGTCCATACTACCTACGTAATTCTTCACTCATTATACCGCCTCCTATATCCTCCACATCTAAGCGCTCGCTATTCTTTGCTTCCAGGTATTGCTTTCTTTAGGAATAACCTGCCAAGCGATAAAAGGTTATTAAATAACCTATCCACATTTAAACGAAAACTGGACATTTATATTAACACTGATTAAATTAACCTTTTATTTTCGTCTGTATTCCCGAGCAGCTTTCTCCATGATCCCAAGAAAGAACCATTGGGTATTTAGAAGTCAGACTCCAAATTATGTCTTCCATGCATCGCTTCCCCGACGAGCTATGATAACTTCATAACTCATGCCTCCGTAAAACGATTGCAAAACAATTGTGTCATACTGCCTGCTCATTTTAAAGCCATTCAGTTTCGTTTGACGATAATCATCATAAGAATTACAATCTGAATACTGAGCTTTGCAGGCCTCAGATTAATCATCGATTTTCATGTCAACTAGCATCCTGAGCACATTGTGATTATTTCTTCTTATTCATTTAAAAAACGATCTTCACAGCCGGTTTTTATCTTCTCGTGGTTTCAACCATCCTTTGGAAATATTTTCGATTCATATTGTTTCCTTGTTCTTCGCGGTTCTCCTCTTTCTTGACCCTTGGCAAATTGCTACAACCTCGTCTGTTATCGCATCTGCCGCACCTTCAGTCGATGGCGCTTGCGGCCCTATCATTCTCCCGGTGTCGACCCTACACAGACTGTTGACGATTGTTTTGGGTTCCTCTGTCAGTGATCCCAATGACAGGGCCATTCTGGGTACTCAAAAAACTATCGAGCTATCTAGAAGAAGTAAAATAAATGCAACAGTTAACGATCGATGCAGACAGACCCCAATATGCGCATTTTCGGAGGCTAATTTAGCGGTGAAGTAAACCAGCGCAGTGCCATATAGAAGTGTACTCAGGGCAGAATTAGCTTCCCTTACGCAATCCCCTACCAGCAGAGTTGAAGCCACAGTTAAGCAAGCTTCAACCTCGAGAGAGTGCAAGCCCTTTAAACCGAGCACATTACAAAACCATCCATGATGCCTTACCTACAACAGTAAACGAGTTGTACATAGAAAAAGGCCGCGAATAGCGCATCCGTCTCCTCTTCGCCAGTCCACTTCGACAGAGCTTCAGTGTCAATGGATGATTATAATGCTGCTGGAAATAGTCGTGCCTGGTTCGTGTGACTGCGTCATAATCCAGGGTCTCTTAGAGTCCCCCGCTAACATCCCCAAGGAACGAATTGCTGCCGACTTAGAACAATTCCAGGAACTCAGCAGCGAAATGCTGCAACCATCGGATGCAATAATCATCCTAAAAGCCTTTTGTCTTGGAAGTCATTTAAATCTCACCCCATAGATACGACCATGACCCCTCAAAGTCGACCTCACTGGCAATGAACAAGCGAAATTAATCCTTTTCAGGCGTTTTTGACTGAACCATTCGCACAAGGGTGGGTTTTCAGCTGGATTTATTTTTTTATTTATTAATTGCTAGTTTACAGGCATGGTCAAAAAAAATATATTCAGTAGAGGGTCAAGCTGAAAGTGAAAAAAAACTCCTGATCGTTGTTTCAGGTGTTTTCAGGAGAAAAAAAAACTGCAGCTTTTTGAGTAATTAAAGTTCAGGACAGGGACGCGTTGACACAGGTGCCCGGTGAAGAACTTCTCCATTCAATGTTATGGATCCGGTATTCTGGCCCAGCAGGTATGTCGGCGAATGGCTGTTCGCTGTTGACTGAGAAATAAGCCGATTAAGGCCCGCAGAGCCAGCAATATTGCGCTCAGCATGAAGTCCGGCACAAAATTCAGAGTCCATGTACGCCATCAGAACCGAAGAGAGCTTCCAAAGAGTCAGCACCCAAAACATTTGGAAGGTGTCATACATGTAGAAAACTATTGACAGCTCGCGTAAACAAGGGATAGCTTTGCTGCATTTTGATACTCCTGGGTAGCTTATTCCAGATTTATATAGCATTTACCTAAAAAACTGTCGGTATCTAACAGTGCGTGCCAAAAAAAGAAATAAAAATACATCTCGATGACTGGTGCACCGAGAGTGGTCGAGCTGCCTTAGAGGTGTAAGGGGGTAAAATGTACAACTGTCCCTTCTGAAATCTGCGAAGGCACAACGAATCAAGGCTTGTAAGCTCACAGCGTTGTTGGTAGGACAGGTTTCTGTGTTCTGAATAGAAAACTCTTTTTGTAAAGAAGTTCTGCACTGATTCTATCTTCTTTCGTTCACTAGCGTGCAGAAGGCTAAATAGAAAAGAGCAGTATTCCAGACTACGTCTGACATACAGTTTATTAAGGCTGGTCCTAATATTGACAGTCATAAAATTTCTGAGAATAAACCCAGTGGTTTGGCGTGCTTAAGAATTCATATTTGGTAAGCACCGGGAGGGCACTGTCTAAGCACACATTAGTAACGAAATACAGTAATGACAATTTGTGCAGATAAAATGTACAAATACATAACTTTTCCTGCTATGTCAAAAGTTAGCAATGTTTAAAAATTAGTTGTGAACTAGAAATAAATAGGCAGTGAAAAAAAACTCCTACCATAAAATTGGAGGCAGAGTTCAATGGGCCTTCATTTTTGAATAGAAGGTAGGAGAAAAAAACTGCTTAGCAAAAAATTGTCAGGTGGTAGAGTAGGGTAGGGTAATACGATAGTAGCATTTCAGAAAGAGATAATGAAACGTTGAGGTGATTCGTTCTTGATCACTTAGGCGTATGAAGCAAAATCTTATGAAAATGTGTCAATGAACTTAAGTCCTCAGCATCTTAGGATGCATGATTGAATTCTGATGATGGTTAGTCTCCAAAGAAACGATAGCATTTTAGACTGTGGACCACCGAATGTGAACGCCCGAATGACGTCATCGTTTGGAGTACTGGGGATATAAGGAGACATCATAGTTCATGGGCGACTCGAGGTAGCGAAAATATAGTTTCAAGAGGGTCACTTTAAATTCCAGATGGCCCTTTCTCCGAGTCATGGGGAAAGCTACTGGGAAAAGATGAGAACAATAAAAGGTTAATAGAATCAGTGTTAAGATAAATGTGCAGTCCTCGCTTGAATGCAGATAGACAAGTTAACGACCTTATTGCAATTGGCAAGTTATTCCAAAGAAAACTATACCTAGAAGCACAGAAAAGAGAGCGTTTACACGTGGAGGATGCAGGGGGAGGTATAATTAATTGAAATTTCTTAGGTTGTAAGGAAGACTAACGGGGGTAATGACAGAAAGTTTGGGGAGAGTTGAGCTATTATTTAGTCGGAAAAGGAGACAAAGGCCTGCTTCAAGTCTCCTGACCCAAAGAAATTTTAGCTTCATAAGCTGGCATCTTGTTGAGTAGGAAAGTAGTTAAAAGAGTCGGAAATAGGAGTTTTTTTTGTGAAATGTCTTTGGACATTTTCAATTTTTGAACGGCTAGATTCGTTCATCAAACCGAAGAAAGGACAGCAAAATTCAAGAATCAGAAGTACAAACATACGTAAAGTCTTAATTTGATTTCAATGGGGTAGAAATTATAAGAAATAAAGCCGCAAATCTGAGCAGCTTTGGCCGTAATTATATCGGCATGAGGCGAAAGATCTAATTTATTGGAGGAACATTCAATCATAGGGCAACCTTCAAAGATAATAGGTTGCGGCAGCCTTACAGGCCCAAAACTCATGTAGCGACACTTAGTAGGTGAGAACTCCATTAGCCATGAGGAGCTCCATGCCTAAAGAGCGTCTAAGTCTGAATAAATTTGTTCAAGGCACCGTTCGGTCGTAGAGTTAGAGAAGGAATACACGCATTTGAGGTCATCAGCATAAATAAAAGATTGAGAATGTTTAACTATCGATGAAATATCATTTATATACAGTAAGAACAACAAAGGACCTAATACGGTACCTTGAAGGACACCACTGACAATCGGGGTAGCACTTGAGTACGAGGACCCTACTAAAACGTTTTGCTTTCGATCATTTAGGTATGATCTAATAAAGTCAGTAAGGGGACTACGAAATCCTATAGCTTCTAGTTAAGCTAGAAGTCGTTTATGAGGCACTTTATCGAATGCCTTACTTAGATCAAAATAGATAACAACTACAGATAGATGATCATTACGAAGAGAGGTTAGTAGATTTAGAAAAGACATGTGGCAGGTTTCACAACAGCGGTCCGGTAAGAAGCCGTGTTGGGTAAAGTTGATAATTCGATTGCTTAAGCAAAAATCGGTGATTTGTTTTGCAATAAGTTTTTCGAAGAGTTTAGCAAGAGACGGGCGTTTTATGAACACCGCGATAGTTATGAATGTCCGAGCGGGAACCAGATTTAAAAACTGGTATTATAATAGAAGTTTTCCAGGAATCGGGGAAGAAACCATTTTCGAGAAATACTGAGAATAACTTGCTTAGTTAAGGTGGAAAATCCCTTAACTGTTTAATAAGTGAGTTTGGAATGTTATCAGTTCCAACCGAATGTGAATTTTTTAAGTGAGCTTTTTCTTTTTGAATACATGAAGCCGAGAAATTAATAGTTGTTAGAAGCGAATTTGAAAGCAGAGGAATTGTGGGAGTGGGGCTAGATTCAGTGGTAAAGGGGTTAGCAATAAACGAATTTAACAACTCTGCTTTGCCCAAATCGTCTGTAACAATTTTTTGTTACAGTCGAGTAAGGGCAGAGTTACATTCAGACGCTTAGCCGATGACCGAACATGGAAGACATGAGCAACAGATTTGGATGAATTGGCATCACTTAGTTCCCGAGACTCCCTATGCTTATCTCTTGCGAGCCTAATTTTAGATGCTTATTCAAATATTTGTGCAATCCTTAAATAAACTGACAAAGAGCTTTAAGATGAATCTTTAAGTTGTTTTCGTAATTTTTTAAGTCTGTTCTGGAGAAAATGCGGAACAGTAGAAGAAGCTGTATTTGAACTAAAAATCTTAAACGGGATAAAGGCCTGGATTTTTTCTGTGAGGATCTGCAATAGCTCACGGGAAAAGTTTGGACCGTTAATTGAGAATATGCTATGCCAATCTAGAGTGCTTACGAAATTATTTGTTATTTCATGGTTTATGTTAGCAAAGTCGAGGTTATTGCATTTAACCTCAGGCTTCGGAAGAAGAGGACTGGAAAACAACAGTGAATTATTGCGTGATTACTTGTGAAAAAGATCATGATGGAATTCATAAAGAGAGGGTGGACATCGTTTGTAAAAATTAAATCTAAAATGTTGTCATTTCTGGTAACTGATCTGACCAGTTGGGACATTTTTGAAAAGTTAACAGTATCGACAAATGTCACGTGTTTAGGCGGAGAGGAATTTGCCTGCCAGTCAATGTCTGGCAGATTGAAATCTTACTACGATTATTTTGATATCAAATTGAGTGTCTGCAACTTTTCCAAATAGTTCACATAGCTCGCGTTCATTGCCAGAATAACACGGAGGATTATAGACACAGCCAATTATCGCTTTTTATTGTGCGGGAGGATGACTGAAGCAAAGCATACATTTCCAGAAAAGGACGAAATGCTCAGCTGAAAAGGGAAATGTACAAAGGATGACTTAATATAAAGGAGGCAACCACCGCCACGTTTTCAGCGCGGTCTTGTCGGTACAAATTGAAATTATCTATAGCAAGCGTTGAGTCAGAAATAAGAGAGTGAGCCCAGGATTCAGTGATGCACAGCACATCTGGATCAAGCTCAAAGGCTACTGTTCTAAGCTCAGCCATCTTATTAACAACTGATCTCGCATTGAGTGAAACTAAGCTGAGCGTATTCCTGAGCTGCAGGTTACGCTTATCAGTATTTATAAAAAATGATAATTTGTTTGCGGATAAGAAAACTGGAAAGAAGAAACGAAATGTGGGAAACAAAATTGCTCTGGTCTAGAATTTGTCGAAATGTTAGTGTTAAGAGAACTGAGATTATTGTACAACGGCATATTTGGATGAAAACCTTGAAAAGGAAGGCTATATTGTGGCGTTTGAAAGATAAGGGGTGGCATAGAAATGAGATTTTGAGGTAAGTTTGCATAAATTGGCGGAAAACGTGCATTTGAAAAAGGAATAAATGATTTCGAAAAACTGGTAACATAATTAGAAGCGTTAATTATTTGGGGATTTCGGACACTTTTTG
Organism: Schistocephalus solidus; assembly: GCA_017591395.1. NCBI lineage: Eukaryota > Metazoa > Platyhelminthes > Cestoda > Diphyllobothriidea > Diphyllobothriidae > Schistocephalus > Schistocephalus solidus. The sequence goes on along the minus strand of WEDG01006674.1, from coordinate 5,725 downwards.
GGTTGGGAAAGATGCTAACGTTAGCTTTCGCAGCTGTTGTAGATGCTGATGGGTTAGCAGGTTTCCCATCGGTAATGACATTACTGATTTTAATGCCTGGATTAGCCAATGATTCAGATTTACTAGGGAGTTTTTCTTAGGTTTAGTAGATTTAGCAGCTATAGCAAGCATAGTTTGCTTGGGATGAGAAAGAAGTGGCGTTGACACAATTTCACTCAAACCAGGAACAAGGTTAACGGGTGAAGATTCAGCTGGAATCAAAATTCCTGTCGATCCGGAGGGCCGTGGGCTTGCATTAGCTACAGGACAAACCTCTGAGATAACTTTTGGTATTGAAGGTGTAGACCAAGGCTTCTTGTTTGCTAATGAGGGTGAAACCCGACGTTCCATTGGGGTTTTATCCCTACAGATAAACAACTTATTTTTTTCGAATATTGAGCTGAATGCTTATGTTTAGAGAAAATAAGGTCAACTTCAATCGCTGAAAAAAGTTTGACCAGAATAGGCGGATTTTTGCTAGGGAAAAACAACCTTTTAGCTTCAGCGACTTTAAAGTTAAAGCCGCATGAGTAAAAGGGAAATGAAATGCAACGTCCAGGGGATTTTACTCTTGGGAACGTTTTAAAGAAAATTGAACTTCTCTTATGTCGGTCAATTGACTCAGTACTGACCATGTTTATAAAAGGCTCTAGTTTCACGCATTGTTGAGAAGTGAGTGAAGACAACTTTCCCTCAAAAAAATGGTACCAAGGATCGTGAAGAGAGAACCATATTTAGACATAAAGGTATTAAAGTTTTCCAGGGCGTCAAGGTCTAATTTCTTCATGCTTTTAAGGTGGGTTGCTCTAGTGGAAGTTTTAACGCGAAGAGGATGTTTGCATCTAAGCACTGACTGGGGTTTTCATATTGATTTTTAAAATATGTTCAAAGTCGATAATACGAGAGAAAAAAATTGTCACTAGTGACGTTTTTACGGAATAAAAAGATGTAATATATGAAAAATGTGTTTTAAGCAAGGCACTGCAAGCAAATATCTGCAAGGTAACGAGTTTAAAACTGAAAATAGAATTAGCGAAGAGGCTATGCAGGATGAAAAAAATTATATCAACTGGTATACGAGTTAATGCAAATTATTCTTCGCTGGAAAATAAAGTAAACTTACAAATTTTTCAACTGTATTTCTAGAATTTAAACTTTAGATTCCGTCCTTTTGACGTAAATCTGCGAGAACTTTAATGAGGCTATGTAGGGTGAAAAAGTTTAATAAACTGTATATTTCTCCCTTTTGCAATTGCAATAACTGCAAGTTTGTGCAGCTGATTATTAGGTAGAATTACAATAAATTGTCAATAATAAAGCTAATATTTTCAACAGGAAACGAAGAAATAGGTTGAAAATTTGAGAATTCACTTATTGGTAGAGAAATTCTGCCCACTTAAAAAAGGCGATCATGCGTCTCCCGACCCGAGTGAGTGACATCGGAAATAAAAAAAGGAATCTCAAGAAAGAAAAAGAAGACTGTGGAGAACATATGCCAGATATCAACAACCCGAACATTTTTTTCCGCTTTTAAGAAACAGCGAAATCGGTGTCGGAATCTTCTGAGAAAAAGAAAGATCAGCCTTTGAGTCAGAAATAGTCAAAGACATACCAAGAAATTCCGAAAAGGTTTTATGCTTACGTTAATAAGGCAAAAACGAAATCGCGACTGCATTCCTTTGTCTTAAAGACAATCAGGGAAACAGGTTAACTGATAACTCTGATAAGACCTGCCTCTTATCCAATTTCTTTTATGTCCGTGTATACCGAGGAACCATTTTTTTGACGAGGATGAATACTACAGTACTGCCACATCTACAAACAAAAATAAGCACGGTGTCGTTCCCAATGGACACAGTAAGAAAAAAACTCTGAAACAGCTACAGCCCACTAAATCACCTGGCCCAGATGGTATATCCGCAAAAGTTCTCAATGAACTCACAGAACAGCTGGCCTCTCCGCTCTCCAAGATATTTGAAAGTTCGATGGAGGCGGGGGCTCTGCCTACCGAGTGGAAGATAGCCAACATAACCCCCATCTATAAAGGAGGAGAGAGGACATCACCAAACAGTTTCCGACCAGTCAGCCTCACAAGTATCTGTTGCAAAAATGATGGAGAAGATAATCAAAAACGGAACTGATGAGGCATCTTGAAGAGAATAACTTGCTTCAGTTCATATCAACATGGATTTCGAAGTGGTCGATCCTGCCTCACAAACTTGCTCACATCCATGGAAAGTTGGACAAAAATCATTAGAAATGGGTTTTGTCAGTCGATGCGGTCTACATTGACTTTAGCAAAGCCTTTGACAGGGTTCCACACAAACGTCTGATATTTAAGCTCCGTCAAATGGGTGTGACTGGCAACCTACTCAAAATGGTTGGCCGACTTTCTCACAGACAGGCGCCAGCGTGTTTTGTATCGGAGACACCAAGTCTCACTGGGAAACCGTTCACAGTGGAGTTCCGCAGGGCAGCGTTCTGGGTCCCATTTTTGTTTCTGATATACGTAAACGACTGCCTGGATTGTCTGACATGCGAGAAGGTAATGTTCGCTGACGATTTGAAGTTATGGAACTCGATTGAAAAACCGGAGGATGCGCGAAAAATTACAACAAAAACTTAGATCGCTTGCAAACATGGTGTGATGAGTGGCTGCTGAACCTTAATCTTTAACAAATGCCAAATAATCCGACTGCGGTCTAGTTCCAGAAGGCTGATTAGATTTGAATACCAGTACTCCATCAGTGGTCACCAACTCCAGGAGGTAAAACATTCTAAAGGACTTGGGTATATGGATAACACCAAACTCTCAAACCATCGTCGCACTGTGCGAATATCGCAAAGAAAGCTATGTGTATCTTAGGCGCAATCAGGAGGTCCTTCGTTAATTTTGACGGGGAGCTTTTTGGGCGCGTGTTTGGAACATTTATCCGGCCGGTGTTGGAATATTGCGTTCAGGCGTGGTGCCCTTGGACGAAACATGACTACGCTCTGCTGGAGAAAGTTCAACGGAGGGCAACGAAACTAGTCAGCGGATTGGAATGCCTACCCTATGAGGGCCGCCTAGAAAGACTTAAAATTTTTTTTCCTCTCTTATAGGCAATACAGAGGGGATATGATCTTAGTCTTCAAACTGGTCAGAGGAGTTGATTGTGCTCTTCAGATGGCCAACTTTTTGAATTGGCAAACATGACAAGTCTCCGAGGTCACCAATACAAACTGAAAAAGAAATCACGCCAAACTTGAAGTGCGGGCCAACTTCTATTCCCAACGGGTGATTGACGAATGGAACAAACTGCCAGCCTCAGTTGTTCAGGCTGAAAGCGTTGAAATGTTTAAAAAGAAGACTTGATGCATTTTTACTTGATGAACATATAATTAGTCGACAGCAATGATTGATATACTAAAAACGACTATCGCCATGTAACATTTGCTTGTTTTGCTAGCGTCTATCTGTAAATAGGGTTTTTCAAAGGCTCTGCCTATCTCCCTTTATATATAATGAATTATACTGAATTATCTTCAAATTTGAACAAACCGCCTTCGACCTTGACCTTGTGAAATATCCAGCAAAAAAATCGCCATGTGGAAGAAAGAACTAAAAATCTTCAGAAATCGAGGGAAGAACACAAGATAAAAATGATGTACACAAATGTGCAGAGTCTATTGAACAAAATGAATGAAATTGAACTGGTCGTGGACCCCTTATCTTCAAATTTGAACAAACCGCCTTCGACCTTGACCTTGACCTTGGTTTTAAAATTTCTGAGAATAAACCCAGTAGTTTGCCTTGCTTTCGAGACAACAGGGTGCAGTGCTTTGACAGATTAAGACTACTAGGATATGATATGCCTAGAGCCTTTATAACTCCGGGCAAATTAAGATTGTGACCGTCTATGCTTAGGTGGGGCTGATGGTTGTCGCAAATAACCATAACGGAGCACTTTTCCCAAGAAAATGAGAGGCGCCATGTGCGACACCACTGAGCAAAGGCCTGAAGATCCTTTTTAAGAGCTCAAAACAAGATGTTGCGATCAACGCACACGATTGAACCTCAGAAAGTTTTTTTTCAGCCAACGAGTGGTACGAGCTTGGAACTCGTTACCAAGTGAGACGGTTATTTCTGACAAAAGATGGCTCTCATAACAGGATTATTTAAAACCATGCTTTTAAAATCTTTCGGTTTCTAATTTTCTTCCACAATGTTTCGCCTATAGCTGTGAACACGCATTTCAAGTTATGTTATGCTTAAACTCAAGCATTTTTAAATGAACACCATTTTTATATTAACTGTAGACATGCAACGATAGTTCTACATTAAAAGGGTCATCAAGGGTTATGCCTGTTACCCTTCAAATATACAAAAATACAGTATGGATAGGCAAATTTTAAATCAACAGCGTACATAAAAGGGCCTACGATACTGAAAACAATCAGGAACGTCGTTCACTAAAAGGCAAAATAGAAGCGGGCGGAGTACGCTACCCTGAATAACTCCACTCCTCGCGTGTGTGGAGTTGGAAAAAATATCGGAAATTTTCCCTCGCTGTGCGCGAGCATACAAATAGGAGGATATTTTGTTCAGAAGCGTGTTACCTTTTGTCAAAGAACGTAAGTTTCAGGTGAAGGAGATCACGGTTCACACGATTAAAAGCCTTCGTGAAGTCGAAATAAAGTGTGTAGATTGCAAATCCACTATCTCTAGATTGTAACACATGATCAAAGTAAGAGAGCTGGCAGGGTGTCACAAGATCTTTTTCGATAAACCCATGCTGAGCCGAAATAAGTAGGTTATTCTCTGTTAGGTGACCCCTCAGATTGTCGTTAATCAAGGTCTCTAAGATCTTCAAGGCTTTTGGCAGTGTATTTATTGGCATAAAGTCGTCGAATGACGTAGTTCGGCCGTGTTTGGGTATAGGCAGAAATGTGCGATTCCTTCCATAAAATAGGGAAGGTTTCATTTTCAAGAGCAGGATTAAATATCGTATACAGAAGTGACGAAATTATATCATTTGCATGCGCCTTCAGAAGGCTGACCATGACGCCATCTGGTTTGGGACAGTAAGATTGACGAGAACGCCGAATGACTACGGTCACGTCCCAGAGGGTTAAAGTTATGTTTTCGAGGACCTTACCGGTCCAAACCCGGATGTTAGGAAAGGGGGTGACCGAGTGTTCACTAAAAGCCCTAGACAAGAATGCATTGAAGCTATCAGCAGTCAACTTAGCGTCAGCTATAGGGTTTCCAAAAGCGTCTTGAAGTACAGGGTTCTGAGTTTTTCTCTGCGCTTTAAATGTGCGCGAAAAACGTTTTGCAACATTTAACGAAGGGTTTTCAGCAAATTTAACCTCTTAAGCAAGTCGATTTTCGTGAGAGAGACTCTTAGCCTGTTCCAAGATTTTTTGGATCAAGGGCAGGACGGAAGTTTCATTAAGTAGATGAAAATGACGCGAGATTCTACGCAGTCTATGGCGATAATATAAAGGGAAGTAGACTTCATTCTTGACTATCAGATTTACCCAATCTACTGAAAGTGCATTGAAATCTCCAGCAATATGCAACGCCTGTGGACTCGCTTCATCCTTGAGCAAATGGAGGAGGGACTCATCAGCTGCACTTGGAATATAAGTTGGTCTTTAGATAATCAAGAATTATAGATTTTAAATAAATAAATTGTTTATT